>JAWWMP010000132.1:2621743-2719673 GCA_035047865.1 Dendrocincla tyrannina | reverse complement strand
GGGATGCTCCCCTGTGGGACCAGCAGCAGGTCCTGGGGATGCTCCCCTGTGGGACCAGCAGCAGGTCCTGGGGATGCCCCCCTGTGGGACCAGCAGCAGGTCCTGGGGATGCTCCCAGCCCTGCCCAACGCCTTTGATCTTCCCCAGCCAGGCATGGCTGGAGAATGGGAAGCAATTGCTTTAACTCATCTGTGTGGTCCTGGTTAAAATAAACCCTGCTTTTTATTCATGCTCTTTACTTCTAATTTATACCTTTTGCCCTGTTAGCCCGTCCCCTTGCTCTTCATTGGAGCTTTTTCCTGCTAGATGTTCTAACAAGGCCATGAATTCCTTTTTCCAAGCAGAGAGACTGAATAATTGCTAGTGGTACTTTTATATATCCAGGCACCCACAGGTGAGCAAGGTGCTCTCACTGCTGGGGTGTCACAGGGCCAGCATCAGCTCTCCTCTGATACTGAACCAAAGGCACCCCCTGGGTTCTCAGGGGTGTTGTTAACCAGCCAGTCATGGACAGGCAGTAAATTTGGTGCAGTATCACCTCATTCATCTCACCCAGCTGAGACAAGCTGAACCTGTACTGGGACAGACATCTCCCTCTGCGCTGAACTCAGTGCAAGGAGACTCCTGACAGTTTCTGACTCTAGGACAGAGCTACAAAACAGCAGCAGAAGTAGATCTGATAAATTGGGTATTCCACTCATAAAGGACATATAAATTTCTCTGTTTGCAATAAACATATTACACACGAGTGCAAATCATCACTTTTTTCTCGCTTCCAGTAAACCCACATATCCTCTCAGCCCTCACACAAAGGCAGCTGACTCGGGGGAAATGCTGAGCAGGCTCAAGGAATAGCTCTGTAATAAAAAAAAGACCTGCACACAGAGCTGGCCGTGTCCAGCCCCATCCCAGAGCTGCCTGTTAATTATATATATGGCACTGTAGATTGGCACAGCCCTTCACAGCAATAAATACACAGGCAAGTGCAGCCCCACCTCGCAGGAAGGCCAGGTCCTGGTGTGCCCAGAGCTCTGGGGCCAGCACTGGGAATGCCACCATTTGGATAAAGCACTGGGAGAAAAGTGTCCCTGGAGGGAACATAAAGCTGTGAGGGTTGGCAGCTGCCCCCTGCTCGGGGCCCTGGATAGCAGCTATTCCAGTCAGGCTTGGACAGGGTACACACTGTGAGGGATTCCAAAATCCCATTAAAGACTGGGCTCGCTTCAACCCCCAAACCCCTTTCAAACTCCAGCCAGGGCGTCAATAATGTGAATTCTCCCTAACTCTGCACTGTGGTGGGATGTGTTACAGCATGCCAAGTGGGCTGAAATCCTCACCACACAGAAATCACCCACTGGGCTCCACTGGGTTTATCAACTCCTCACTGAGCTGTGTCCTCACAAGGGCAGATCCAGCTGAGCTGATTGTCCCCCTTGGGACAGGAATTTGTGCTCCAGACTGAGAGCTGAAAAAGAGGGACACACAATCCTAGTTCTGCAGTGACCCCACCAGTGACATCAGGATAGACAGCACTTTTTTTTTTTTAATTCAGTTTTCCCATTAGAAAAAAGCACCAGTGCCAATTATTTTACACCTTCCTTACAATCATTACTGTGTCTATAACTGTTGTGTGGTATTCCTCTCAATTCCAGGCCCATTGGCTTTGAAAATTGCCAAGACCACATCAGGCATAGTCAGATTATTTTTTTTCCCAGCATAGATTTGAGGGAAGGAGCAAGTGCAGGAAGAGGCAATCATGTAAATCACATCCTGACAGGAGCTGCTTGCAGTGCAAAGAAACACTGCTGAAAGTATTCGTCGCTTTTCTTCCCCTCTCTACAAATTTCCAGTTGAAAATCAAGAGCAAAACCACTACTTTGTAGTCCTCCAACTTTCCACAGACCACCAGCAAATTACTGCATGGAACAGCTTGGGAATGAACCTCGGGGCTATGCAACTGCACGAGCACTCAGGACAGATGCTAGGGACAGAAATGAATAAATGCATTAAAAGACTTCTGGGTCTTAATAACAGCCAGAGGAGCCTGTCTTGAAGTGAAACCCGATTTTGGCTGGAAGGGATTTCTGGAGGTGATCTCATCGAAGCCCCTGCTCAAAGCAGAGGCAACGTCAAAGGTAGGTATGTGCAAATATTTGCAGATATCTACAGCGCATATAAATAAATAGTGAAGTGCCTATAGTGAGCATATATATATATTATATACACACATATGAAAGAGAAAAAGCCTGCAGCAGTGGAATCACTTTCCAGCACTCGGGTCTGCTCCCAAATGAATAATGGCTTTGAGTAATGGCAAGTGAGCCCATTTTTGACAAGATTCTCAGTCATACCCCTCAGAAGGTGATGGGACAGCATAACCTTGGCCATGTGCCTCTGGCACATCCTCCCACGCCAGAAGCACTTCCTAGGACGAGGCTGGGGAAGTAAAATAATTCAGGATGACAGTGAATTATAGATCCATCAGAAAGCAAGAATATCCAACTTCTCCTCCTTCCAAGCTGAGTGAAGAGCCACATCCTTTCCCATCTGCCCCGCACACTGTGCAGCCCTCGTGGGCAGGCTCTGTATTCCCTTGGGGTCACGTTTCCTTGGGCATGGAATGCAGTGCCCTCGTGCACTCTGGGCACCACGACCACAGAGGCAGGAACCTCCAAGCCCTGGAGGTTTTGCTGCTTCCCAAAATTCCTGTTCACAATATTGCCAGGAGCTCTCATGACACGTTGGGCTTTCTGCCCTTGCTGTCTCCAACACTTTCCTGCACATGAGCCACTATTGGTCAGCCTGCCTGTAAGATGGTGACTGGGTAGAGAACGCTAGGCAAAGGACAAGGATGTGTGTGTCCTTTCCCAAAATAAGCCTTTTTTGGTTTAACTGCAGTTTCTGCTTGGCTTCCAGTCCCCTGTCCCTGCACACACCCAAAGCCATGGCTGCATTCCCCATCCCTACAAACAGCCCCAGTGCTGACCACGCTCGCCTCACTCTCCCAGACAAGGAGCATGAGATCACATTGTGTTGGCTCAATTAATCTGGCTGTGTCGTCTTCACCCTGTAAATCATTGCACATGCAAAGAAGGGCTCGTGCTTTAGCAGCACTATTGATCCACACAGACCTTTGGGTGAGGAGTAAAGCCTCTTTAATTACTTTGGCTGACTTCCAGGTTTGGTTTGCTTTCTTTTAACTAGTACCACATTTTAGCCTTGTTATCACTTAGCTTAGACTTGGAGTTTTGCTCCCCAGAGAAACAGCACCTACCCCAGCCTGGCCTGCCCATGCTTGGCATCAAAATCAGAACAAGCCATTCTTTTCCCTTCTCTAAGGATTTGATAACCTCTACTCTTTCCATAGCCAGAGGTGTTTTGACCTTTAATTAAAAGGAAAATTTGTTGTCTTCCATTCAGAAGGCAGCAAATAATGAACTCATTAAAATGAGGTTAGTGCTCAGGCCTTAGAGCAATAAGAGCCCAAGTCTCATTAGCAGCTAACAATCCAGAACACAGCACATAAATAAACCTAATATGGCAGAGCAAAATGCCTTGGTGCATTAAATTTGAGCAGAATCAAATGTTTACAGTCAATGATGTCTGGGGCATGAAGTTTTAATGTACTTAATGAAGGAAAGCAAATTGCTTCCTATTAGGCATGAAATGTTCCTGCAGAAATCGCCCCAAAAAGTTTATTATGTAAATGAAGGATAGAGTTATAATTAAAAAGGACATACCAGGAAAATATCACTTCTTCTTAATAGATGCACCAATTATGAAGAATAGAGACACGGCAGCTTCAAATCTACAAAAGGTAATTATATGGATTAATGTAAAAGGCTGCTGAATGTAAATGCAATATAAAGAAGAAACTGTGTCTTGTGCATGTCAGAGAGAAGCTTCATTGGCAAAGCAAAGAATCAATTAATGAAACGAAACCCGTGAGTTTTGAGAGATTCCAGGCAATTAAGGGTCTGTACTTGAAAGAACTGCTTAGATTACCTTAAAACAATGCCACTCTTTGCCTAGCCTGGCATGGAGACGTGCCCCGTGTGCAGGTGTGTTCCATGGGACTCCCCTTGGAGAAGGATGGTTAATGAGTATGATCTATTTAACTCATTTTTCATATTAAGGATGTGGAAGACATTGCTCCCCTTCCCCCAAGGCATCAGGTAGTGACAGAATAACTTTGGACTTGTTTAGCTGGCAGGATCTTCTTAGTATTAAAGAGAGGTGAGGTCATGGAAACGAAATTTAGCTGCATATTATATAAATTAATATGCATATATGGAAATTGCAATGAAAGAAAAAGAGTCTTTAGGACCAAGCCAAATCGGGTCTGAGTGACAGATTTGCCCTTTAGACAGAGAGAAAAGCTTGACACACTGCAGGTGATAGGATTTACATCTTAATCTTTGCTCTGTGCTTTTAATAAGACCTCACCAGGCTGGCAGGCTCTTGCCCATCCCGCAGCTCTGTCACCTTATGGAGATGAGAGGGGAAGGGGAGGGAAGAGCCAGGCTCACCCAATGTTTGTTCCGTGCACCTCCTTGCACTGTATGTTAAGTGATGATAATTTCTCCACATGTTCTTTCCTCAAAGGAAAATTAAATTGATTTTGCTCAGCCCATCAGTCTTTCTCAACATATCTAAAAGGCTCTAGATAGCTTGGAAAATTACGTTCTAAAATGTAATGGCTCAGATTCTATGCTTCTGACTTAAATGGTGGCAGTTTAGTGCCAGTGCTTAGCAGCTGGGGATTCTCCTCAATGTCTCAGCTAACAGTGGTGTTGATCTCTGAGGTTTTACATTTTAGCGAGCATTCAGTTGTTATATACTATGTAAATATAGTCCCACATGTGAAATTGTCATAGGATTGAAATAATCAACTTACTAAATGTCTGGCAAGATAGGCTGGAAACCATACTGCTACCTTAATATTTAAAGCTAAAGCACAGGATTTACTGCCCTTACATTGCTTGATTTCCCTCAGCAAGGAGAGGAGTGTGCTTGGTGGCTGTTGCAGCTGATAAACACCCTCTTTGCTTTACATCTTCCTTGCCACCTAGTAAGTGTTTCTATTTAAAAAAATTCAGGCAGATGCACACTGCCTGACCATCTTCTGTGTCATCATTTATGCTGGGCTGGGGTACCTTTGGTTTTGGGCCCAGGGAGAGGTGGTGGTGGTTGTTGTTTAAATCAGAGCAGTGGGCTGAGCAAAAAGGCAGAACTATTTCCCTGTAAAGTGAACTGAAATTAGTAATGCAATTTTTTTTTCCAATGAAGGACGACAACGGCTGGACTTGGAGCCTGTGTGAACCACTGCAATCATTTTATCTTTGAACTCTGCAAGAACATGATCGATAGAAATGTTATTAATAGCTAATAGGACAAGTTCTCAAGAGCCACATAATGGAGACACAGAAAATTGATGAAAATAAGAGTTTATAACCCATTCAGCACTGGCAAGACCAATAGGGAGATAAATGCACTACCCATCTCACACGTGGCTGGCCCCAGTTCTGTGGGCTGGTGATGGGAAGTGGACAGGTACCTGTGCACAAGGAGCAGCTTCAGAAGCAGCGCAGAGCTGACAACTAACAGTAAATGTAAAGAGCTCACACAGCCTGACCCATCTTTCCTCTTTCTCTAGTAACTGGGAATATGCCCACGGAAAAAATGGATAGGTGAGCAAGGCTACACCTGTTTCTTCCATAAGCAACACCCTTTCCCTCCATTTCACTTAGAGTGGGCTAACCTTGTGCCTGGAGGGGAGAATAAAAATGAACAGGGATTTATCTTCTGACATGCACGTCATTTGTACCATTGGTCACAACTGGAGTTTTGCTCATTCCCACTTCAGGCTGCCTTTGGTATTCAGACCCAAACCCAAGTGTTTCTGCAGGTAAGTCAGTCCCAATGCCTCCCTGTCTGGGTGGCAAGTAGTATTCCCAATTTTACTTTGGGCTTTAAGCACATTTTATCAAGCTGCACTAATAACCCAGGCCATGGGTGACTGTGATCCAGTATATTCCTGCCTCTGAATAGCTGGAGCCAAGTCCTGCCACAGGTCACTGCCACAATGGGTAATATCTTGTCCAAGCTACTGAACTGTCACCTACTTGGGTATTCAGGTACTGTCACCAGCATCTCTAGACCCTCAAACTCTGACCTAACAGCCTTATAAAAAAATGAATGGGCCCAAAATAAAGTGTGAAGCATTTTAACAATATCTTTTTTCTGTCTCCTCAGTTGGACATAACTTTTAAAAATGGGGCATTTCAAAAATCAATAGTAACTTTTCTAAATGCATGTTAATTTCTTATTTATTTCAGGCTTTACTAGAGACCCAAAACTTACTGCGCACTCAGGTTGCAAATTTTACCTTCAACCTTGGATTTTCAGGAAAATTTTACCACACAGGTAAGAAGGAACTTCATGCTCTCAGGTAGCTGCAGTTAAATAGGTGGCCATTTTAAACCTGGCTTTAAACATGCCCTTTTTAAATGACACAGTGAGCAATACATGTTCCACCAGTCCAGCTGTCCAAAGGGGTCAAGGTACTCTATGGGTGAGCTGCTCAGGTACTGAGGATGTCCTTGGTGTTTCCCACAAAGAGGTGTGGTCGTAAATCCCAGGGTGATAAGGGAGGCAAAGTAGCTGCTAAGATATCTTTCATTGCACAGGATAGCACAGGAGACATACTAAGGCTTCTTCTGGCATGGTGAAATATAAAAGATTGCAAAAATCACGTCCCATGAGCTCTGAAGAGGCAGCAGCATTTGAGTGGGATGCAGGAGGCTTTGTTATGCCTGTGAAGGTAACCTGTCTCGGGGGTCTGCACATCAGGAGGGCTGATAAAGGCAGACCAACACGAAAAGCAGTTTGTACTGCAACCCTGCCCCTTGCACACTTGCTCTGTGTTTCTGTGCAAGATTAGGCACTTTTACATCTCCTCCTCCTGCTCTTCATGACTCCTTTCTCATTTTTGCTCCATTTCCCCATAGTAAAATACCCTTTTTTTAAAAAAAATTCTTTTCCTTCTCCTTACCACTTTGCTGCACCTCCACTCGAGCTTCCCTCCACTGCCACTGAGCCATGAGGATCTCTAGTGCTGAGGCCAGGCTGTTTTCCCCTTGTGCAAGCACATAATGCTGAGCAACTGCTGCCCAGGAAACCTCGCAGACTCAGGGTACAGGGTGGAGAGCCTGAGAAAAATGAGAGGGGGAGAGAGGTGGAATTACCTGCCTGGGGCCATATAACAAGGCAGCTGCAGACCTGTGATCAGAGAGCAGCTTGGGAGGCAGAACTGCCGTGTTCTCCTCACTTCATCTTGACTTGCCTGTGTAGTTATTCCTTCTGGAGATTAATTGGACACACACTTTATACAAGAAAACAAACAAAACCAGCCCGAGGTGCAGGAGCTGCTTAGTTGTGGCCATTAGTGTCCACTGTGAAGAAAAGCAATTCAAGGAAGAGAGCAGATGGAGAAAGGGATGATTTTTTAAATAAATATTATGACCTACTGGACAGCGTGTGGCAGAAAACATGCAGCCTTTCTGCAAAACCAACCCCCTGACGTGCCAGTGTGTTTTTCCTCCCTCCATCCCCCTTGCCATCAGCTGATACAATGCTGAAATGCAAAGGGAGAGCAAACAGGAGAATACGCACGCGTTGCCACCCTCCCAAGGCTCTCAGGGCTCACAGAAACAGCACAGCAGCCCTTCCAAGCTGAAGGATGTCATTGCCTCCATTAAGGGACATGGACTCAGGGATGCAGCTGGGTTTGTAACTGAGCACTTCATTTACAGGTTGGTGACGGTGTTGTGTCACCTCAGCTTGGTGGAAAGGTTTCAAAGTATTCTCCATGCAATATACACTTTATTGACTCATTATAAATAAAGCATAGGAAGGTGTTCTTTAATTACTGTAAGTGCGGCTTGTTTATACCCAGAGAGGCTTTTAGTATCAGATATTCAACGTGTTTTATTAGCACGCTGCAACCGCTGTGCCTTATTGACTTCCTTAATGTGTGATTTCATTCTCCTTTCCAAAACTTGGATCATTTTAAAACTGCAGGAGGGAGATGAGCACGGGGATGTGTTGGCAGATTTAACAGTTACACATTTTCATCAAAAGATGTTGCTGACATCTGTACAAGAGCTGACACATCAGCATCGCTGCTCATCTCCCCACCACCACCATCCCCCTCTGTGACACTGGAAAACTCTGCACTGCAGATTTAACACCAGTAACAAAAAGATTTTAAGATCTGGGGTTAATTATTAGGCACAGACAAACCTGGAATTATTACCTGGGTGAGGTGCACTCCACATCTCAAAGCAGATGCATGCTCACCTTGATTGTAGGTCTACTGCATTTCTCAGATTTCACCTGAAAATGAAGAAAATTACATAAACAATGTTGATTGTACAAGAAATTAAACCCACAATGTCCCTTGTTTTGCCTCCACTACTCTGAATAAGGGATTGGAAAAAAATATTTAAACAATATAAATGCCAACCAAACGCTCCATTAAAACTTCACAGGAGGGGTTTTTTTTTTAAAATACCACTACTTAGGAATTCCTAAACTCAAACAACACTCTTTCCTAAGGCTTGCAAAGAAAATTGTTCTCAAAAACCACCCCCAAATGTTAAAATTCCAGCCCTTCTGCTCCAGCTCTGCCATTACAGGATGGGGCTGTTTTCCTTAGCACTGGAACGTGTTCTGCTTCATCTTGTTTGATTTTTGTCACAGTAAAAAAGGGCAAAGGTAGATTAGTTGTATATCTAAATTTACAAAGAAATGAGTAGGAAAAAGATAGGGTTTTAAAATATAGGTTTTAATAATGACATTATTTCAAGAACCACACTCTACTTCAAAAGTTAATAAGGCACTAAATTATACTCTGACCTAAATCTTCTGAGAGATGATTGTAGTTCTTTATATATTTCAAATATCCCCTTTTTTCCTCTTCATCCCTGCCTTTGGCTTATCAAAGCTATCTTCAATCGCTTCACAAACCCCATTTTCCCTCTCCTCTGTCCTATTTTGAAAGCCCGTGTTGAGTCCCTTCCCTTGCAGCTGCCTGAGTGACCGCAGGTGAACCACACATGCCAGGAGACAAGCCAGCAGTCACTCCAACAAATGTGGGACCCAGAGGGAGCAGCCACCACTCCTCCCTTTCCACTAGGGAATTACCTGGAGAACAGGGTTGTTTTCTTCTCCCAGCAACCCTTCCAGCAGCGGCAGCGACTTCCTTAGAAGTGGCAGAAGAGGGAAACAGAGGGATTCAGGAGCTCTGGGGGGGGAAGTTTCAAAGGAATGCTCCCCCTGGGTAGTGGCACTCTTCAAAAACCACCACAGAAGGGGAAAATAAAAGCAAAGAGCTGAAGGGCATGCACTGAACAGGCAGGCACCTTAGGGTGTTCCTGCCAAGTAAACAGTGACATCCACGGAGCATTTCCTTCCAATGACTTTTGCAGCACATTAGAAGGCTTGTTAGAAGACAAGAACTCTGTGCTTGCATCACTACACTGATTTTGGCAATTATTCCTTCCACGGGAGCAAAATAAAAGCATTTAAATGGTAAGGGCACACAAAGGCAAGCTGCTAATAAGCCAAATAGTGTTATTGGAGGGTGAAGTCGCTGGAAGGTGGCTCTGCCTTTCCAGGTTGAGCAGCACAGCAGACAGGCGAGTGCAGAGGGTGGGAGCAGCTCTGCATCCTGCCTCGGATGGGAGGGGTTTGTTCTAACCACACATCCCCTCCTCTGCCTGGAGCACGGACTCTTGACTGGCGCAGGGGGGTTACTGCTTGGACTGCAACACTCAATCTGGCAAAAAACTGAACCTGAGTAAACATCTGGAAGCCCTTGCCATTACTGCTTCATGATTTCCACCTAATTATATTCTGAAACTCTTGCAAACTTGTTTCACACTCTACCAAAAATTATCAGCTTTCAATTAACCAAGGCTAATAAAGAGGGGGATGGAGGGATGGCATTGATAAGAATTCACTGTTATCCCTATGTTGTCTTTATTGAGAGCATTTTGCATTTCACAGTGACATTGTTATCAGGACTAAATGGAAAATAACTCATACATGCTGAACCTTTTCTTCTTTAGTACTGGTTGAACGTCATCTTTTGTCCAGCTTTCAAAGGACCTGACAAGCAGCACTAATGTTCCTGACACTGTTTTGTCCCACTAAATCCAAGTCATCAGGTTATGGTGATGAAAAAAGATAGTGTGGCATTAAAATTAAGCAAAGAGAAAATTGGGAGGGGAGGGGGGCTAGGCTTTTAAGATCACATGTACTAAATAAAAAAAAAAATCCTGTTTTATTTCATATTGGCTTTGTTTATAAATATAACAGTAGCTGTTAATAGCTTAGCCTTGTGTGGTAGACCCCCAGCACAGTGAGACACCCAGGCCAAGGCCACCAGGCTTTATGGCAGCCTCTTCTGTGTTTAAAAACCAGCTATGGGCCTCTTTTGCTGGTGCTTTTCCATTACCTTTGTTTCCTCCCCTTCTTCCCCCGCAGGGACCGAGGAGGAAGATGAAGGTGACGACCTGCTGCTGAGATCTGTGGATGAGTTCTGGTGGTTTCCCCACATGTGGAGTCACATGCAGCCCCACCTCTTCCACAACGAGTCCTCCCTGGTGGAGCAGATGATCCTCAACAAAGAATTTGCAATAGTGAGTACAAGTTCCCAAAAGACTCACTAGGATACCCTCATTATCATAGCCATGCTTTCCCAGCTGCTCTATGTTTATCTATATGATACCTATGTATTTACATAAATCAGCAAACCAAGGCAGCATGGTTAGAAACTCACCCCAAAAAGAGCCTTTTTTGTGGCAAACTCTTGGGCTGAATGTTGTCTTAGGCTTTTCCGCTGGCACAGGCTTTCTGGAGAGGGAGCAGCCTTTTGCCCAAGCATCCTTGTGCCACCACGGGGTTCAGAATCAGCGAAAACCCAGCAGGGACCAGCTGAACTTTTAAGCTTTGGGAAGGGGTTTGTGCCGAGGTTGTCAGTTTCCTGGAGTCTGGCACAAACACCCTCAACAGGGGAGGGGGAAAGTTGCATACTGTGTATAGTTGGGGAGGAATCTTGACAAAGCAACTAAGTGTAGCTGCTGGATTTCACTGGGCTTTTTTTAAACTGACCTGCTTGAAACCATGCTCTTTACATAGCTAACCTGTTGCTAACCACGAGAGATAACGCTGCTTCCCCCTTCCTCATTTGTGCTGCTCGCTGCCAAGGGCCATCCTGCCCACACTGCCCAGAGCTCAGGACAAAGCAAACCTGCAATCTACAAATGCTTGCTTTGGTAAAGACACTGTGTGGTCTGTGGCAACGTGTGGGAATGCCAAGCAAGCAGAGGATCACAGTGACACAGTGGGGCTCTCCCAGCTGCTTTGGGAACAGAAATGTCAGCCCTCCCCAGCTCCCAAAGGCCAGGCCCCTTCCTCCCACCCCTCACAGGAGCCAAGGCACATGGGGAAAAGGCAGAGCAGATGCCTGAAAGAGCAGTTGGAAGCAATTTATTCCCTTGTTTATGAAAATACTTTCCTAACAACCTTTGAAGAAAATTAATTAAAAATGGCTTAACTGTTTAGTCTTCTTGCCAGCTTCCCCATCTCCTGTCAGTACAGAGGCATTTTGGATGACTTCTCTCCCTTCCTACAGTCCTGCTTTGCTGTCAGCCTCATTCCTGGCACGGCCTTTTGTGCAGCCTGGCCCAGAGACCCAAACAGAGCTGAGATTTTAAATGCAAGAGTAATTTTTAAAATAATCCATATCTCAAAAATACACAGTCCCTTCATCTTTAAACCTACGGGGAAATTCTCCTGATGCTTTCAGGAAACATGAAGTCCTCTAGGTCAAACCACCTTTAGGACTAAAATCTATAGCGTAGCCTGAAAACAGAGCTGGTAATAGAATCTGTTTGTAGCTTCAACTGCAGAAAGATAAAGCCCGTGTCCTGAAGGGTAGAGACTCCTTAGGGGGCCTATAAATAAGGAGCTGATGTCAGTGAAAGGCTGCTGTTATTGCAGTTTTATTTCCTGCTAACATTTGGACAGGGGTTGGACCAGCCCCTTGACCTTGAGTCTGTATGAGCTGTACAATGTACTCACAGGAACAGTTCTCTTCCAAAGGCTTCCTGTGAAATTCTCTCTTGAGGGAGAAATTCATCTTCCTGCTGTGACAGCCTTCCTGATGGCCATGCGAGAGGTCCCAGCCATGACTTCGGGGTGGGCTTGATTCCTCCCTGGATTTCACATCCTCAGCATCCTGTATTACTTGGGAAAGAAAAATCCGGTTCTGCTTGCTCTGCAGCTGCACTTCTCCAAGTCCTCTGAGTCAAAGCAAACCTCTTCTCATCATTCTTTGACTTCACAATGTGGATCCGAATTTAAACTGGAGGTCTGAAACAATACTGGGGAAAATCTGCTTGATGTTACACACGTTTTGTTTGTTGCCTAATATCTTAATTTAGTATTAAAAGCAGGAGGACACAGCTTGTTGCTGATGCCATTTCCTCTTGCATTTCTCATTTAGTGGCCGTATTTCCCCACCTCCTGTTTCAGCTGCAGGTAGAGATGACACTTTGTGTCAGCTCCTGCAAGAAAGGCTGCAATAATTATTTGGAAGTGCGATCACATTAATTCCTCACCTAATGTGGTGTTTCTTTGTTCGTTCTTTTAAAAACATGGCTGAGAAGGTAATGGGGTCTTCAGGAAAGGAGAGCACATCATTATATCCAAGAACAACAGGCAAGGATGCCTAAGATCCCAAACAACACCCAAAAATTCTGTTTGTTCAGACACCTTGTCTCCTCCTGACTTTGTCATCTCAGAAGAAAGTTAAAGCAGATCACACTGTCAGCAGAGCTGCACCCAAATCCCATCACAGCCATTCCCCCGTGCAAGAGAGTACCAGGCTTGGGATTAGCAAAACACGTGTAGAAATTGGATACCTAAAGAGTTTGGTACACACAGAACTAATTGCTAATTAGGTAACTAATTGGCTTGATTTCAGTGCAGATAAGGACCCCTCTGTGTATCTGGAGCTCAGTAAAACCAACAGCCTCCAAAGGATTCCCTTCCACGCACGTTATTTTTAAACCAGAGAATCCCAAAACTCTTTAAAGACACTAAGCCTTGGATTAAATTTTGCAAACTGATAATGCCTCAAGTATTATTCTCTTTGTTTATAGGCAATGCAATGTATACACAAAGAGGTAAACAAATTCCTCAAGCAGAAGTCTCTGATAGCACGTATCCAAAAATAAACCAAACCAAGTTTTCAGGGCCATCAATAACGAGATATTCTTCTTCCTCCTCCTTTTTGTACATCCTTATCTGCCACAAACAAGTAGAATATATTTAATGCACAGCGTGCAGCTCTTGGTTTCCTCCCTTCATTTGTTTGCTCAGTGATTATCTTCTGGGCTCATTTGTGAGTACAGGAGCCTGCAGCACAGGGGCGACAGGGCCAAACCTGACTGTCAGGAGAGCTGGGATCTGGTATGAAGAGGAAGAAACATATACAGAACAAATCCATTCAGAACCTGTCCACTCACACTCCCTGGCTTCAATCTCCTGTTTGCAAACCAACTGCAGATGCACATTAGCACTTCCTCTGCCTAAAACTTCTGAGCTGCTCAAACCACAAAGAAACCGTGAGCTTTTAATACACCAATGAAATACCAGGAATATGAAGCCAAGTGACCACACATCAAAGGGAATATATCTACATGTGATGGCAAGGGTCTAAATTGTCTCATTATTAATATCTGTGCACAGTGTTGGGAAGGAGAGGTGCCCACAAGAGAACGCTTCTAAAAATGGTCTGCATATATAGGATAACACTGTCCTGGGCAGTCACTGAAAGAGCACACACAACATTTCATTTGCCCAAGTCAACCAAAAATAGCACTGCCCAAAGGAAGTGTGATTATTTGTTAGTTGTTTCTCCTTAAAGCCACACTGGTATCTGAGTGGCTGCCATGTATTTGTGTGATGACCTGTGTAGTGAGCAGGTTTTATTCAGAGGCTGATTTCCTTTTTATACTGAGAACTCACGAGAAGCTGCCTTATTTTCGTTGTGAATGGCAGATCACCATGTCACCATTCCATTGCTATGGCAACACCAGCATCAAATAGTAAGTAGAAAAACAGGACCCTACGCATTTCCAGCCAGATCCTTCCTTTTGGGTCTGCCATCCACCTCAGGACACAGCAGCCTTACCTTTGCATTTCTGTGCACTCCCTGGCACAGCTTTGGTGCAGGTTTGTTGGTTCCAGTTAATCCAGGACGTTTAAGTTCACAGTTTGACAGTGTGAGCATCACAGACCACTTGGGCAGGGTCAGAAGGGGCCACATTTTAAGAAACCTTTAGGTACAGATTTTTTTTCCCTTTATACATTTTCATAGCACAAAAATAGGTAACAGGGTAATTTAACATCTCATTGTAGAGCTATCCCTCCTTTCAGCCTTAAACTGACTCATGCCTTTCAAGCAGGCAACAGCATTAATAAGCTGAAATTATACTTTCTTCTCAGCAAATTATGAAATGGAGAGTTTGGGTTTCTCCTTTACAAGATCTGCCAGTAACTCCAGATCTTTAGTAATAAGGAATGGATAATTTTAAGTGATTGCATTATGTGATGTAGGAACAAGTGTTGCCTACAGATTTAACTTAATTTTTGTCAATGAATCAAAACATTTTCTTTGTTAAGTACTTGGAGATGCCCAGCAGAACCTGCTGTTCCTGGAATTAAAATAATTGATGGATATTGTGGGCAAGAGGAAGGACAAAAAACCCCCATGTAATCATCTCATATTTTGGCCACTTCCCTCTGCACATCAGTTTTGTAGGAATGGAAAAGACCTGGTGTATCCTGTGGTACTGGGAGTAAAATGAATTTGTGCCTTCGGAAGACATTTCTGAGATAACCTATAGATTATATTCATGAAAATGCACATATTTCCACACAGAAATGGAGCTAAACATAAATATTTATGAAAAACTAGTCCAGCCTTTTTTTTTTTTTTTTTTGCTACTACCTTAATACCACAGAAAACAACAACAGGTTCAGAAGCTAGGAGGAATATTTACTTACTTATTAAACTGGGAAGGAATCCCTGCTCTTATTCCAGAAATAGGAAACAAGATCCCATGTCTGCCCCTGCAATACTTTCTTTTCCCATCTGTTTGCTGCTCTAATGCTGTTTGATAGCTTAACATTGATTTACTGGCTTACCTTTAAACAGAGACAGGCAGGTAGGATGGACTTTAAAATACAGGCAGTGTGTAATGACCAGGAGGCAAATCTATTCCATGCAACAGCAACGTAACATAATCCAGGAGGATTATTTATTCCCGTGGAGTTTCCCAACTGCGATTCCGGTTCCCTCCGTTCTCAGCTTGTGTTGTTTGCACCAGGTGCCAGCCAGTCTAAGGGCAAGGGGCTTCTCCAGTGCCCCTGACTGATGCCATGGGGGTTTTTCTCCCTAACCTCCCTTTTCCTCCTCTCCCCCCCTGCAGGAGCACGGCATCCCCACCGGCATGGGCTACGCGGTGGCTCCGCACCACTCGGGGGTCTACCCGGTGCACGTGCAGCTCTACGAGGCCTGGAAGAAGGTGTGGCACATCCGAGTGACCAGCACAGAAGAATACCCACACCTGAAGCCTGCACGGTACAGACGGGGCTTCATCCACAATGGCATCATGGTACACTGCATTTCCATGTTCCGGCAGCGCTAGGGCAGGGGGCTGGCTTTACCCCGACCTCCCCAGCAGGCAGCACCGTTCCCTGGCCCCCAGCGTTTGCAAGGGGGCCAGAGGAGGGCATTGGTTATGCAGCCAGGCTAAAAGAGCAGAGGGGGGAGTAAAAATTAGTCACACCAACTCAGGCAAGTGGAAATGTAATCCTGGGAAGCCAAACGTGCTCGTAGTGCCATCAGCTATCAAGCGAGAAAGTCATTAAAGTGCCTGAGACCTGCCTTTCCAGCTCTGCCTCATCTTTATGCATGAAAGGATTAGAAATCCATCACCTGGGAAGGTGAGCAGGTGCAAGTAATCTCCTCCAGCAAGTGTGACACTTCTCCAGGGCCCAGCTTTCAGCTTTGCCTCTCAAATTCCCAGAGCCAGGGACTGGGACACCTGCCTGCCTGTTCCAGACCTTGCATGTGTGTGAGGAGGGAGAAGGATTCTCACAAACACTTAAAAGTGCACAAAAGGCAGGAAATGGTGTAAGATTATTTGGCCTGTCCAGTATTCCAAGGGCAGGTCCCACAATGGCTTCAAGTCCCACTGACCTGAATATTGCCTGTGCACATCAAGCAGAACTTGTGACTCCCTAAACAAGGCAGAAGGAATGTCCTAAATCTAAGTTCCTGCACAGAGTCCAGTTACTACTGGAATAGACCCAAAATGACCAGTGTATTTACACACGTATCCAAATGCTCTGGTGAATGTGGGGGTAGTTTGTTTTAACTGAGTGAAAACATGACAATATCGATTTAAGGGAGACAAAACCCCTACCCCGGGTGGGTTCTGTCTCTGCACGGATCAGGCAATACCCGTAAGCCGCTGTTCTTTTGTTCCCAGGTGCTCCCCCGCCAGACCTGTGGCCTTTTCACTCACACCATTTTTTACAAGGAGTACCCTGGGGGCCCTCAGGAGCTGGACAAAAGCATCCGAGGAGGTGAACTCTTCCTCACCATTCTCCTGAATCCCGTAGGTACCTTCTTTTGCTGTTTTTTGGACATGCTGACTAACAGGGAGAAGGGAGGGAGGAAAGGAGGGAGATCAGTTTTCCCGAATCTTGTCTGGGAAATAAAAGTCAGGACCACTTGCTCAGAGGTAACAAGCAGTTTAAGAAGAAAGGAGAGCAACGTCTTCTGCCTATTTCTAACCACAGCTGTAAGCAACAAGCTGCTGAAAAAAGCATAAATTTCATCTCCACGGTATTCCCCAACCTGAAGCTGGGCCCCTGTGAGAGACTTGTCTGAGACAGTGAGGGTACAAAAAACTCTGATCTTATTCCTCTTTCCCTTTCTTCCACAAGCCTGGCTCCTTGGGCGCTCCTGATATAGCTCAGTGGAAACCCCAGGGATCAGAACTCACATCCTTCCTCCACCAGTGGCTCTTAAAAATAGGTTTTGAGCTGCTAAAAAGTCTGGTGCCATTTAAAACCGCAGCCTAAAGGTTCAAGGAGCAAGGGCAACAAAAAACCCACCCCATTTATCAATTATTTTTTTGCCATTGTCCTCCCTCCTTTCCACCCAAAGAAGCTGCACCAGTCACAAGATAAATGCCTCTTGTCCTGCCAGGTGGCCTCATTTTCAGAGGGTTTAAATTGCAGAACTCATTGGCTCCTCTGCAGAGCTAAAGAAACCTCAGGTGCAGCTGACTCTCAAATCCAGGTCACTTTTATTTAGACAACTAAGTATAGATTTTTTTGGTATTGTATAATTAGATGCTTGGGGGCGAAGGTTTTGGCTGGGGAGCTGAGCTGGTACCCGAGCCAGATTCAGTGGGCTTGCAGAAATGGGACATTTCTATCAGGAGTTGCTCTGTGCCATCCACATGGCACTTAATTTGAGAATAAAATACATCCCTCTTCTTTGTCCTATCTCTCCATGACTTGCAGTTCTCTCAGGCTGCCTTCTCTTCCCATGGTTTCCTTAAGTGTAACTTGGAATTTATCCTGCTTTTATCAGTGCCTGTGTGTTTTGCACTGATCTGAAGGCTCCAGTGCCACAGCCTGGAACAGAGCATGTTCCGTGAGTGATGCTTCCAGTAGCCCAAACTCCTCAGCCAATCTACGTTCCAATAACTTGGGAGTGCAATACATATTGTCAGGTGGTAATGGAAAAGAGCAGCTTTCCTATGTTTTTAGTATTGTAATTTTTTAATATTTAAAAACCCCTTCCCACCTTTATGAAAGGGAAGACCTTTCTTTTATTCAGTGTAGTGTTTTGGTGGTTCACTTGAAAAAGTTCACCAGTTAGTATGCAAAACCCATGGTCTCTTCTGAAAAGAATGAGTCTTGTGCCCATTCCACTGGCCAGGTGCAAATTCAGCTGGGTTAAGAAGATAAGCTTTGAATGCTCTGTGTTCTCCAAAGGGGCAGCAGCACACACTGCAACAGCAACAAGACACTTCCCATCTTATGTCCTGGGAGCTTTCCACACTCCTCCACTCATTAGTAAGCTTCCTTAGTGTTGGGATATCAGCTCGCGCTAAATACATTCACCAGTTAGGGAGGACAAGAGCACAGCTGAGCACAGTTCAGGTCCACATTATTTAGAGACAAGGCTCCCAGAAGGGAAAAGCCATAATTTACACTCCAGTAAATAGAATTGGTACATGTTTCTCACACACACTTCAAGGCAGTCTTTCTCAGACTGTTTCAGACTTGAGGAATAATCACAGTGCCTTAGTTAAAACCAGCACACCACCTCCCTTGGCTGTGGATTGCAGCAATTTAGCTGTCTAAAAGCAAACTCAATCAGCTATTTCTGGCCTTCTTGCTAAAGATGTGTGGTGCAAGGAAACAGAAACCTCAGAGGTGGTGGATAAGTGGTGACAGAAGCTGTTGTGAAGAGATGGAGCACAAGAAGTGGAGGAATAAACTTTAGAACACCCAGGCCCCAAAGTCAACACCAGCTTCCATCAGAACTACTTCCAGCTCTCCAACCCTAAACCCTCCTCCCCAGTGCTCTCTCTGCACTTGCACCCATTTATAATCCTCTATCTCATCCTCCCCAAACAAGCACAAGCAGGAGCACAACTTTCACCATCAACTTTAGATTAAACATTTGTTTCAAGAGAGGTTTACAGGACCCCTGTCCCTTACTCAGGCTGTAATTAACAATTGCAGCAAATGCATTACAAGTAAATATTAAGCCCAAATATCACAAACGCTTGCACTTTTAGGAAGCAATGCCACACAGATGGCTAAATTAGGAAATGCCCGGGTGACACCGCATTGGAATGAAGAGTTTGCAGAGAGACTGTCAAGGGGATCTTCTGATGGGATTTTTGTTTAATGGCTCCTACTGAGTGCTCTGTGGCTCAGAGAGATATTTTCACTTTCTAATTTATGAATCCTAAAGATGAGTCACGTCTGGCAGAGATGATTTAGTAGTAGGCAGAGGAAGGATAAATTCCACCAAGACAGACAGAAATCAAACCAAGTTTCCTTTGAGTTTTAATGAGGGTGACAGGAATCCCAGCCAGACCTTTGCAGGCTCCAGCTAATGCAGGAGGCTGCTCGAGCCTGCAGTTGGGGGGACTTATTCTTTGCAGGAACACTTCAAAGCAAAGCTCATTAGAGTTAGTGGGAAAGTCTCAGCGAACACACTGGGCTTGAAATGAACCCAGATAGCAAAACTCTTCCACAGGGTATCAATCCAGCTCCTCTACGAAGGGTCTCCTTCATTTGGAGGCTTAGAATAATAACAGGGAGCTTCAGATCTAGGTACAAATAAGAAATACAGCTACAGTTTGGGGCAGAAAGTGAGATATTATTGTCTTCCTAGAGTTTTCCTTGACTATTGGATACAAGCGATGAAACAGTCAACTGAAATATTTTTATCTATCTCCCTTGCCAGACCAAAGCGTTAAGTTATTATCATCTCTGGTGTTATTTACTGTGTGGTCTGACAAACATCAAACCCCAGTTATTCACTACATCTTAATTAGGACAGACCTCCCAAGAGTTGTAGCATCAGCACTTCTACATCAGCAGTGAAAATAGAGCAGCAAAACCATCACAGTCAGTGGAAAGAAGGGAAGAGAAAAAATGACATCTAAAAGTTCAGTCAGCCGAAGTGCAAAAAAAGTTTCACAAAACTGATTTTGTGCCTAACCTGATTTTAATTAGAATTTTAAAAAAATAAAATAAAAAATTGCAGCATTTGAAGGAGCTCGACATTTCAGTCATTTTCAGCATTTTCAAAATTCTACTTCCCATTATTTGCTTAGCCTAATTGTCTTTGAGAATAGGTTTTTCTCCTCACAGAATGTATTAAAACCCTCCCTCCTCTTTGCTCACTCCAGCAGTGCTGTGCCATACTCCTTCTCTTGGCCTCCCCTTTCTGTTTAAATACTTTCCCATCAACTTTCCATGTACTTCTGCTTTTGACACACTCCATAGAGAAAGACTAGTTAACCAGCATTGAAAATCAGCCCACTGGTAACATACAATTTCCAAACTGAAGCACTTCCAGCAACAAGAAAAGCAGGTTTCTCATAAAAAACCTCCACTGGAGCTGAAACTTTAAGGGGTTATTTTCCACCTCCAAACTAAGTGGGTTCAGCCCATGTTCCCTGACCAGAGCCCTTCACTGAGGCTCCTGGGGAAAGCCAGACACATTTCAAGGGTGCTTTTACAAGCTGTTCTGTAGATCACCTCCCCAGCATCCACAGGGTCTGCAGGCTCCTCTCCTTCCCTCCCCTGCTCCTCAGGCCATAAACAGCAGCCATAAAGGTTTAACAGCCGAGATAAGATAATAAATAGAGCCCTAAATGTTATTGCCCCTACAAACAACAGCCAGAGAGTCACTGCTCCTAAAAAACCCCACCTCTTCAAACCAGAGAGCTTTTTATTAAGCCAGCAAGTGACAGCACAAAAGGCACCTCAGTCAACCAGTCTGTTTTAATTCCCACTGTCTCCTTTCCACAGCTCCACATAACAATGTGCACAGGCCATTCCTGCATTTTATTTTTATACATCCATAAATCTCTCTCCTCTAGATCTACACCTGCCTCGCACACAGGCTCTGGAGTCGCTTTTTGCCCACAAAGCCAACACAATGTGACTTATTTGCCACTGACAGATCAGCCCGTTTTTAAGGTTAATGAAAAGAGAAGAGCAGCAGGAAAACCTTAAAACCTTCCCTGTAACTAAAGGGTTATTGCTCCTTGCCAGCCTGGTAAATGTGGGTTCCCCATGTCCCACACGGGCCACACTTGGAAGATTTCCTTCTTGTTTCCTGCCCTGGCTCATCACAGAAACAGATGAGAATCACACGTTATTGCCTCAGCATATTAAAAGTAAATGCAGAGAGGGGTTAATTTATACCTTCCACAAGAGACTTGAGAGTGTTATTATGAAACATCTCCAGTGTTAATAATATTTTTCTTTTTATTTGCTTTGTTTCTCTGAGCAGAGCTGTAGAAGGAATAAAAAATAACCTTGGGCATTGGAGGAAATGTGCTGCAGTCCAAAAGTAATCCATAATGCAGCTCTGCTAAGGGCCCTGTGAATTGAGCATCTCAGCATAATTTGGGGGCAGGCACAAAAAAAAAGGAAGCGACCTCCCCACTAAAAAAAGTCAATATTCCTTGAGCTGCAATTAGCAGGGTATTGCCTATAGGGACAGACGTGTCCCTCTCCAGCCTGACAGGAAGGAAACGTTCAATCGCCCTAATTAAAAGGAAGTTTTGTTAACAGGTAACATCAGGATTTATCTTAATGGCCACAAACACACCGAAACAACTCCCACCTTCCTAAGGCTTTTAAATCTTTTTTCCTCCCTTTGTAAACTATTATTTTCCCCCCCTCCATCCCACGTGGCTACCCCAGCTGCACAGAGCTGGCACAGGAAAATATTATCCCATGGAAACTCAAGCCTTCAGGAGCAGATTTAGAAACTAATTAGCTGGAAACTCAGAGCATGAAGAACATATCTTAAGAATAACACATCTCCTTCCCTTCTTTCATGACATTTCCCTGCTTTATGAAGGCTGATGCTCCACACCACACGTTTTGCTATTTGACCAGAATTACTTCCCAGCGAGTTGGGCGATGGCAGAAAGAGTAATAAACAAGCGTGTGTCAACAAGGGGGTTATTGGGGAAAGAGGGAAAGAAGCTGCTCCCTCCAAGCACACACCACACAGGAATTTATTCAAGTGTCAGGAGCAAGCCTTTAAGGTAAAAACGAGCTGACTCAGAATTCCCTGATTATTGAAAATGAATCCTTAATAGAAGCAAATGGACAAGAACAGAATTTCCTTGCTGTGTTCACCATTCAAAATTAATTGGAAAGTGGCTGATTTGAGAATATTATATCCTCTAGTGAACTGAAAATGCTGGGTTTTTTTCCTCTGAAACCAAGAGTGGAGAATTAAATTAACTCCGAGGTTTGTTTGCTCGGAGTAGGCCACCAAAATGGATTAATTAATCATCATTTATGAGCACTCCATAACGCAGAGCCGTCAGCTCTTCAGAAAAGTGCTGGAATAGCAACATGACAGCAGAGCACTTATAAAAACAAATGATAAATTTCCTGCACCTCCAATCTATATCAACCAGCCTGGCATTGCTTTGCAGTGCCAGAGGAAATCTCCTGGTGCACACTCCTAGTTTTGACCGAGGGCACAGGATGGTTTGCAGTTGTGGTGTAGCTCTGTGTGCTCTGCAGGGCCCTGAGCACTCATTTCCACGGGGAATTGCTCTGAGACACCTCTCCTTCCTCTGCCTGGAGACTGCCAAGTGCCCCATCAAGGAGAAGAGGCACAGCCCATCCCATCATGCCAAACACAGTTAGGACCAGACCTTACTTAAGGCCATCTCTAAAGAGAAGGGCCACAGGAACTGCCATCTCTGGACTCTTATCCAAACTAAGAATCATTTTGACCTTTCTTTTTGCCTGGATGTCCCTTGTCCTCTATAGCCCTGCCTTGTCTTGAGTCTGGCTTAAGCCAATAGGGCCCCAAACCATTTAAATCTGCTTTATTTCTTTAATTTCAGCTTGAGTTTATTCTTGAATCTGAGCTGAATACATTTATTTTTTCTGAGGGAGTTTGTAGTCTAAGGAAGTCTTTTCAGTGAGAAAACACAGATGGCAAGAAAACAAATTCCTCTATCACGAATTTCACTAAGAAATGGAAATATCTGCTTACATCAAGAGGATTGAATTGCTGCAGACTTCTGCAAAGGCTTCTTGGGGCTCACAGATGTGAGTGGCAGCCCCACATTTGGGCAGAATTCATTCAACTCAGGCCACAATTAACTGTGCTGATCAATTATACAAATGTGACAAATGAACAGGCATGAAAAAATCCATTTAGATTTTCCACCTTAATGCAGCTATGCACCGACTGCATAAAATCATCAACAGCAGCAGTTATTCTTTCACATGCCCTAATAGTAAATAAAAAAGCCATTTTATTTAATTGCAGGCTTTTTTTTAAAAAAAATATATAACTAATACATAGAACTAATGGATTGGAACTTCTTAACTAGTTTTCTTGGACCCCACACATCCAGGGTGTCAAAAACGTGTATAACCCGGGAAACAGTTGCTGTGTGTAAATGTGGTCATGATTTGGCCTTTATTTTAGAAGCAGAGCTCAGCTAGATATTAGAAAATAAAAATAAAAGGCAAACCCAGCAACTTTATTCTCACAGGGAAAGGAGCAACGCACAGGATTTTTCTGCCAACAGTAAAGAATTCATTTAAACCATAGCAACTAAATAATGGAGAAGTAGAAAGCATTCCCTGGTAAATGAGAAACAATTTTGCTCTTTGAATAGGGAATTTTAAAACAACAGAGATGCTCCTTTGTAGAGCTGTCCCAAGGCCCTGTCCCACCACTGATGGACAGCAGCTCCCACTCCCATCCCCGGGAACACTTGGAGTGGGAAACAGACCCAGTAATGAATATGGGCACGGGAAATAAAACACCATTCAACTGTTTGGCTTCCCCTTCCATCAAAGGCAAACGCATTGCTTTCCAAACACTGCCTTTGTTGCTTTCTTTAGAGATATCATGTTTGGAAAACGATTATCCTGTCAAGAACGTTAACACGTAAAAATGTGCCGAGTGGAAATAGAGAAAAAGTTTAAAAAAAGGCAGTGATTTTCAGGCATAGAAATGATTTCACTTCAGCTGCAATCAGAGGGGTCATGAATACGAATAGTGCTGGATTCCAGAGATACAATTTGTCATTATTAACATTAGTGCTTTGTCAACACCAGAGTCTCCCTGCAGGGTTCCTCTGGGCACCAACAGCTGCATGAAGGACCTGGCATTCCCAGGATTCATCACAAGTTATTTTCCTGGGAAACACGCATGCAAGAGAGAGCTGAGCAGTAAAGGCACTTCCTTGTATTTCCCATCTGTACCCCTGGTTATTTTGCATGAATTCCTCCCTCCCTTGCAAATCTTATTTAAGAGGGGCAAAAGCAAGGGAAAAAATTTGTTAAAACAGTGAGCAACAAGTTCCTCTTGGAGGAGCAGGATTCCCACATGAGCCCTTTTTGGGCTTTCCCGTGATGGGCCAAAGGATGAGCAGGAGGAAAGGAACTAAAAGGGAACGCTGATCCTTTTGGATTATGGAATGGCTGAGGGAATGGGGTGGAGCACATTGACACATCGGTTCTGGCATTGCTTTTTCCATCAGTGGATAGGAAGAGTTTGAGATACCAGCATAAATGAATCAGCCAAGATTTTATCCCCAGTATGGGATTGCCATCCTCGAGACTGGGTTATGCTTCAGCTGGAAGCTGGAGCTTCCAGGTGTGGGTTAGCCTGAAAACCCCACTGAGTTCAACACTTCTTGCAAACCTGAAGCCCTGTCCACGCTCCAGGATCTACAGCAGTTTGCAGCTCTCCCAGATGAACTTTCCAAGAAAGACAAACATGTTTTTCCAGGCTTCAAGTAACACCCTAGTGCCCTCCAGAGCCAGGTGGATAATCTTGATCCCAAACTAAGTGCTTTTAGCTAAGACTATACTAAGTTTGGCAACTATAGGAGGAGATAAACCTCTATACTCTGCATTAGTAGCTGTGCACCACAGCAAGTGCAGTTTCAGGGCACTCCAAGCAGATCTGGCATGGTTTATATGCCAAAAATATTGAAGCAAGCCCTTTGTTTTTCTCCACTGCCTAATCTACGTGTCATTTGATATATAATACACAAACATTACAAATACACTGTAGGTGTATGATTTCTGGACACACCTGATTTTAAAAAGCCCGGTAAACAAGAACCAGTCAGTGAAATGGTGTGGAGCTTTACTGTTTGTAAACTCATAGTATAGGTGTGGCCAGTCCATGTCTGGTGGTCAGTCACTCACCAAATGCTATGGTTTAGGAGCAGAGGAGCTGCCCAACAGGCCAGTGCAGGGTGTGATTTCTGCTGGGCTCTGCCAGGTGAAGGCAGTGTGTGACACCTTTCTGTCCCTCTACCCACCCAGCCTAATGGAAATGATGTAGCCCCCAGAATGGCATATTAACTTCACAGGTGCCCTCAGAAATGGGGGGCTTGTAGTCCTCTTGCCTCTTTCTTCAGAGCAGAGCAACTGCAGACCCTTGTGGGCACCTCTGAAATGTGAGTACAGAGCAGGCAGCAGAAAACAGGAGGGAAAAGCTCATTACAGTAGTAAAAATGCACATTTCCGTGGTCTGAGGGCCACGGGTCTCCAGTCCTGTCCAGGTAATCCCCAGCAGCAGCCCCAGACTATTGCATTTTCCCTGGGGTGATGGCTCTGCATGGAAACAGAATTCAGTGTCCACCCATGCTGTAAACATGAGCGGTTCAAACCCATCTCTTTTGTCCCAAGTGACTCGGAGGTAGATGGCAAAGAATTAGATGTGGGTTTATCCCATGAATAATGCACTGTATGTGGGGGGTTTCACTTCAAAAAAGATCAACATAGCCAAAGAAGTCATGAGAGATGTCCCAGACCTTTTGACTCCACAAAAAGTGATCAGCTGGATCTTTTAAATCAGTTTGCAGCCTAATGAAGCTCCTGAAATAAGCTAATACCCATCTCCTACAGGTGCCACTAACATGAAGGGACAATCTCATCCATTTTCAAGCGTAAACAAAGCACAAGGAGCACAAAGATTTACTTGCATTGCTTCACTTGCTGCAAGAATGACACATTGCTGCAATAATATTAAATGTCACTGGCAGAGCCGGTAGCACTTACCAAAAACCACCACAGAGACGGGATTATATCCTCCATTAGCATTTCCTGCAAGTGTTTCCAGCACTTCAAACTCATTTGCAGGAAGTACTTGTCATGTTTTGAGGAGCTGAACTCTAAACTGGGAAGGATATGTTTGCGTTGGGGATTTTTTGGGGGAGAAGATGGCTCAGTTACCTTCCCTATAAATTTCTGGGGTACTACACAGAGACATGCACCAATTTCAGGGTAATTGTAATGCTCACTCTGTTTATGTCACATACTTTTGGTCAGAAAATGCACACGCTCTAGAATCCCCCAAGTCAAGAGAACAGGAAAAAAACCTTGCACAGTTGCCAATCTTGGCTCCACAGAGGCTCAGAAAAGAATAAAAGTGAAGCATAAATTACTTTCTGTGGAGCAAAGTGTGCACAGTGTCAACCCACTGCAGAGGGGCCACGAGGGACACCTTCTCCTAAGCTCCATCTGTCCTCACCTTAGAGAGGTACTAAAAGCCTTGTTAATAATTTAACAAACTAATGGACGTGTTTGAAGCCACTGAGGGCTGAGGTTTAAAGAAGCCCAGTGTTGGCAGAGTGAGATGGTGAGAGCGGGAAGCTTGTGGCTTTTTATCTCATGGTTGTTTTGAAAGTCAGGAGAGCACAGCGTGCTCTGGACAAGCTTGGGACCGCAAGGAACCGAAGGGAAAACTTCATCTCCAGGTGGATCTCCAGTGATAACAACCCTCCTGAGACACACCTGGGCATTTTGCAGTCATTTCAGGCATAAAAGCCCCACATTTTGAGACTCAGCGCTTCCCTCTGGTTTTGTTGGTGGGGATCCTGGTGCCACCCAGCTGAGACACGTTTCCAGGGGTCTAAATGAGGGACCAGGGTGCCAGGACAGCCCACCTGCATTCCCAGCCATAAAACACCCCTAGCAAGGACAGCACACACCTTGGCATCTCAGGGCATCACAAAGCTACATCCAGCTCCCCTCGAGACACAGGAAGGAAAAAAACCCCCACAACTCACTGACCTGGCCACGTCTCCTGCTGCAGCTTTCCCAAGAGGAAGGTGCACGTGCTCCCCTGCAGTGCCCTCCCTCCTGCCTGCCCCTCACTTTATAAGCTCACACTTCCATTCCTAATCACCCAAACCAAGGCTTACCTGGACACAGCCATTTCCCTGTGAATCGGGTGTTCTCAGACCCCAAAACATGCTTGCCTTCTGCCCCCCAGCCCTGCCTGCAGCTGGAATCAAATCCCACTGTCATTCCATCCCGTCTCAGACCGGTGTGCTGAGAAAAGCACTCAAGTGACAGCACTCACTTTATGGCATTTTTAAAAATAGCCAAATAATGATGGTCCATGGGTAAACCAGGTCCTTGCAGCCAGAGTTCAGTCACCTCAGGCCTGAAATTGAGCTTTGCCAGGGAGCAGAGGGGTGCTGAGACTCCTCCCTGAGGGTCCTGCATGCCAGTGCCTCCCAGACACCTACCCAGAGAAGTGTGACTAGTTTGACATTTCCCCTGCCTTCTCCTGGGTTTGGGTGGGGACAGAGGGTCTGGCAGAGCTCCCAGGAGTGCCCACCCCTCCCTCTTTGCCCCGTGACTGGATGGCTCCTCTTGCCCCCCAGATCAGCATCTTCATGACCCACCTGTCCAACTATGGCAACGACCGCCTTGGCCTCTACACCTTTGCCAACCTGGCCAGCTTTGTCAAGAGCTCCACCAACCTGAACCTGCGGACGCTGCCCCCTGTCCAGCTGGCCCACAAGTACTTCGAGCTCTTCCCGGAGCAGACAGACCCTCTCTGGCAGGTAATGCCACAGCTTCCCCTCCTCCCATTGCAATCTGCCTCTTGGAGTGAGGATCTCCTCCTGTGGAAAGGGGGCTTTCCTTCACGGGTTTTTGTTTTGCATTCTTAGGTAGTACAAAGGTAAGGTGAAACACCCCACATTTCTGTTTTGTCCTTCCTTTTTGAGTCCTCCTGTAAATTAAAATTGACACGAAGCCCTGTGCACCTAAAACCATCCTGACACCTCATAAAGTAGTGCCTTGAAGCTATTCAGAGGTTTCCCTTTAACCTCCATTGAAAACTTGATTAAATCAAGGCTTTAACTCTTTTTTGTCCATCTTTTCCTTTTCTTTCCTCCTAATGACTGAAATTAATCCTCAGTCCTGCAAAACCACTGCACACGCATTGTGGGATTTTACTCCTCAGTGTAAGGCTCTGGCATTAGTGCATAACACATAGATCCTGCAAAGACTGTGCATGCAAAAACTGAGGATGCCCCCAGGGTGACGTGCCCAACCACCTCTTGTCCTTCAGAACCCGTGTGACGATAAACGACACAGGGACATTTGGTCCAGAGACAAAACCTGTGACCACCTGCCCAAATTCCTGGTGATAGGACCCCAGAAAACAGGTAAGGAGCCCTGGCTTTGTAACCCAAGTCTTGTGTCTGTGTGTTTGGGTCCTGTAACCTGAAGATGACTGCTTGCCACGGAGATGATGCACTCTTGATTCCGACAGAATTCTGTAGTGACTATCACTCCCCACAGAAAGGGACAACTGTTTGTGAAGTAGAATTTCTTCATTCACCATAAAAAAAGCCCCATTTCTGGGATTTTAAAGTGTACTTATTGCATACAGGAGGGCTAGCACTGGGGCAGACAACTCATTCCTCACTACACACCTCCAGAAAGAATCCGCTGAGGACAAAAGTGGGTTCTGGGAGCCCCAAAAGCATCATCCCACAAGCAGAGCTTTTAAAGACTTTCTTGAATGAATAGAGTCAAAGGTGGTTTTTCCTCCTATTTCCTAATGGCATCTCTTTTTGTTATCTTAGGAACAACAGCCCTTTATTTATTCCTCCTGATGCATCCTTCCATTATCAGCAATCTCCCCAGCCCCAAAACTTTTGAGGAAGTTCAGTTCTTCAATGGCAACAACTACCACAAGGGAATTGACTGGTAAGGAGGACAACAGAAACGAGGTGTTCATTATTAATACATGGAAAATGACAGTGGAGCGATTCCAGGAGCATGTATGACACCGCCAGGATTACTGGATGAATTTGTTATGCTTGGCATTATCAGACAGAGGGAGAGTCTAATTGGTTATGATGGGACATTTAATCAAGTCCTTAATTTTGTTTAGATATTACAGTAAGGATGTCCTGGGTTTCCACATGCAAGAGCCAGCTCAGTCATGATTTGTGTCTTCATGCTGAACAGCATCTCTGTATCTGCACTGAGTTACACCCCTTTCCTTCATAAGTGGCTTTTCATGAAGTCAGGTTTGATTCATCTCTCCGTGAGAATCCATCCAGTGGACGTTAAATGGAAAAGAGCACTCAAAGCCAAAATTCAAATCTCGCATTCCGAAAGCGTCCAAAAGCAAAGATTTGTCAGCTCCAAAATGAAGTACTTCAACAATGTTAAAATTAAATGGTTGACATTTTGAAGCTTTTCCCATTTTTTTTTATCCTGCAGCTAAAGCTGAACTCACTCCAAAGTGGTGAAAGATATCCCTTTGACACCAGACTTATTAGCAAAAATCCCATCCATCAAAGGAAAAACCTAATTACCTGACTCCAGGGTGGCCTTAGCTATTACCAGCACCACCTAAGAGCCAAGATGCATTCCCTTTATTCCAGTCTGGAGTGAGCTGAGAAATTCAATTTTGCCTCTGGAGGATTATGCCTGAAAATTCACCTTTTCACCCTCTATGAAATGGGAAGCACAGGGGTATGACCCTCTTGTGCTACTGCTAATTCTAACAGCTCTCTGCCCCTCCCAGGTACATGGATTTCTTCCCCACTCCCTCCAACATCACCACCGACCTCCTGTTTGAGAAAAGTGCCAACTATTTCCATTCTGAGGAGGCTCCCAGGAGAGCTGCATCCCTCATCCCCAAGGCCAAGATCATCACCATCCTCATCGACCCGTCCGACCGGGCGTATTCCTGGTACCAGGTACGGGCCTGGCCTTCCAGAACCCAGCAGAGATATCCGTGGCAGGGGGTGATGGCCACGTCAGTGGGGGATCCATGCCCTTGAGCAAGGAGTGGGATTGATGGCAAAGCATTTGCACCGTGAGGAAGCAGAGGGGTGCTGAGTGCCAGCCTTTGTGGTTGGCACCTGTGCCACCGGTGTCATAAATGATGGCACTCCCCAGCACAGAGCTGGGTGAACAAACAGCTTAATCTCAGTGACAGCTGGCAGTGCAGAGAGGCAAAGCTGTGCTCCTCATCCAGGGAGGGACACGGGGAGAAGGAGCACTGCCCAGCTAGGAAAGCAGAGCTCTTGGTGCTGAGGGTCTGGCACCTCACCCCTCCCTCCAGGCTGGCAGCTCAGCAATGTGTGGCTGATGGAACATCATCTTCGAAAGTCTCCAGGGAGTTGTCTGGACAGGCTGGCTTTTTCTCCCTTGGGAAACAAAAGCAAGCCTGTTGTTTTCCTGGGAAATCTGCAGGATGCTCCTTCTTGCTTTTTACTGAGCCCACACCTTTCCATAACAAAATCTGCACCATTTAAAAGAACTCTTTGCAGTGAAATGTTTAAGCATGCATGTGAAATACAGTGTAGGCCTACAGGAAAGGGAAAGCCTAAAAGCAATGTCAGAACAGGCACAAATTAATAGTGTTGCCATAAGCATGAAATACACCATTTCTGATACTGTTAGAGAGTTCTTCAAGGAATAAAACACGGCCTGGGGCTGCAGTTTGCACCCTTCTAATGTCTCATTTGCACCCTTCTAATATCTCATTTGCCCCTTTACACCTGCCAGTGCAAAGCAGTCAGAAAATGGTGCCTGCTTTGGCAGGGTTTGCCTCCTCAGCTCCCAGGGGTGCCCTTGGTTGAATGATGGTTCCATCCTGCTCCCTTGAACCCCTTCCTCTTCCCTGGCCCAGGTGGCAGCGAGGGAGGAGCCAAGGGCTGCCAGCACAGCCCTTGGAAGCTTTAGGGCCTGCTGGTGACCTGTCCCCAAATCTGTGCCCGCAGCACCAGCGCTCCCACGAGGACCCCGCAGCCCTGAAGTTCAACTTCTACGAGGTGATCACGTCGAGCCCCTGGGCGCCCTCGGAGCTCAGGGCGCTGCAGAAGAGGTGCCTGACGCCGGGCTGGTACGCCGTGCACATCGAGAGGTGGCTGGCACACTACCCTGCCTCCCAGGTGACTGCCCCGGGCTCCTGCCTGCCCCACCCCGGGCTCCCCAGCCCGCTGGGTGCCAAGGGATGAGCAGCTGCAGCATGGGGCATTGTAGGAAATCGGGCAAATTCATGGAGAAAGTGCCAGGGCTTTCCCTGAAAGGAAATGCCATCCCGCTTCCTGCTCGCTCCCTTTCGTAGAAAACTCTTTGGTCCCTCCATCCCCCTTCAGGTATTTGATTGAATTTTATCATCATTCCCACGTAAAATTCACCTAAACGCAGAGACCTAAGGAATATTCCCATTGCTAAAATAATACCAGCAATAAAATCACCCAAAGGAAACATTTTAGCACCTCAAAATACACACGTGGGCACTCTTTGTCCACGGGCATGGTCATATGTCAGTTCATATGCCTACCTACTACGCCCTCCTGTTAAAGATTCAGGGGCACATGGACACATTTCTTGTAAAACCACTTGTGTTTCGTGGCTACAGTGATTAATTTTACAAGATACACAACAAAATGCACTCGCTCCTAATCAGGTGCACACAGAGAGTGCACTCCCCGTGCCTACTAATGGGCACTCAGTAATGTGCATTCCCCCAGCCTGGGCACTCAAAAACTTAATAATTCATAATAAGCCCTCACAATAAATACAAAGCACGCCTGCCCAGAATAGTTATCAGCAACAGTGCTTGGTGTTCCAGCAGTCTTTGGATGCTTTGTCTTACTGTTTCTTGTGGAGGTCAGTGTACCTTTACATCAATTACAAACAAAAAAACCCCAACCCACTGGTAACAGTTTTGCAAGCCTTTATGGTTGATGGGCTGCTGATAAGTTTCAAATAAATTGCCCCAGTGTCACTTTTGAACATGCAATTATCTAGCTCTGAGCATTTAATTCTGAAATATATATGACCTTTTGTTATTTTTCATATTCCATGCCAGATTTCCCACGGACACACCGTAAACCTCAACAGTGTTTTTCATTCTTTCCTTATCTCTTTTTCTCAGAACTCTCTGAGACTCGGGGTTGGCTTGGGAGATTTAACCCTTGCATTTGAACAAGGGGCACTCACAGAGTTACAAGGTGCCCACCTCTAAAAACTCAATACAGTGAAGTGGAAAGTAAACCTAGAGAGAAGTCCCTCCATATGATTGCTGTTAGCACTGCACAGAGTCACGTGCTAATTTGAAGAGGGAAATCATGTCATCATTGTGTTAACCTCAGTCCTGTTTCTAAAAGACTGCCACCCTTCCCCTGCAGTTGCTCATCATTGATGGACAGCAGCTGAGGAGTGACCCGGCCACTGTGATGGATGAAGTGCAGAAGTTCCTCGGAGTGTCTCCTCACTACAATTACTCTGAAGCTCTCACGTGAGTCCGTGCCTGTCTCCAGTGCCCCTTGGGATCAGGGGGCACACCCCCTCCCACCATGATCCCTGGGTCATTAATTACAGGCCAACAACACGTTATGACCATGACAGCTCTGCAAAGCTCAGGGTTTCCTTATGTCAGCGTCCAGGAGCCAAAGCCCACGCAGGGTCAGGTGTGGCAAGCTTGGCTTAAAAGCCTCCCCTTGCCTTCCCTGCAGGCAGGTACCATGCTATTTGTATCACAGGCACAAAGTGGGAGTTCAGTGCTTAAGGAAGTTGCTCTGCCAAGACCTTCCTCCAGAGGAAAAAAATTTGGATTTCAGAATGTAATTTTTTAAGTCACTGGCTTCCGAAGCGGGTGAGGGAGAGGAGGAGTTGGAATAGAGAGCTGAGCTACTGATGTTTGAACAAGTGCTGCTGCACATCTGCAGTGCCTTCTGCTAGGTTTTCAAAACACACACCCACAGACATATATCTTCCTTTCTGGAACTAAATTAAAGCCAGTGGAGTCACACGGCAGAAAAAAAATTTGGCCTCCCATACTGGTTTGGACAGGAAAAATGGATTGTAAACAGATCTATAAAATTATGCACTCCCTGGTTAGAGGCATCAAGAATGCAAATGTGCTGTGGAAGCACACACGGATTTGGGGTGGAAGAGAAAAATGCATTAAACCATGGAGCTGCTTTATGGCAGGGCTTGTCAACGTGGGAAAAGATTGCATGGGATGGTTCCTAGTCATTACTGCCTCACAAGTGCACTGCACACATCTTTAAAGTTGTCAGGAAGCAGCCTGAGGACCCGGTCCTGCAAACACCAGTGAGCAACAAGTCCATCACTTGAGTAATGAGAGGAAGGTCTTACAGGAGGGAGAAATCAGCCCAGGCAGGAGGGAGGGCTGACCAGAGCCACGGAAGGACAGCAGAGGGGAGACAGAGGCAGGGCTCGAGGGAAATACAGGACTAGGGGAGCATGCTTAAGGAAATGTCTTCTCCTGGAGTGCTGCTGTGTTCTGTCAGACCAAGAGAGATGCTCATGGTGGCATTGCTTGGCTGTGCCCTCACTGGCACCTGCCCTGCCTGTGCCATAGGGTACATCCCACAGCCCTTGCTCTCCCATGGGCTTCCTCTGCAGGAAGAGAAGGCAACCAGGTTTCTGCTCACTGCTCCAACAAGCTCCCTTGTAAATTTAGCCTTAGGGCTATCACTATTTTTAAATAAATTCCTCCACTGTGCCCAGTTATGTTTGCAGAAGTCCCGAGAGCTTTGTGGTACCTGAATGCAGTGGGTTGCATTCAGCCTGAGCTGTCTTGCCCTCCTTTCCCCTACCCAAATTTGCACATCCTCCTCCTAATGTTCAATATGCTCCTCCTGAGGCAGGAATACTGTTTGGGGCGTAGGTTTGCAGCTTGCCTTTTACCCAGCACTCTGTATTGCTGCTCCCCTTGGGAAATCAGTGCAAGCCAGCTAAAGCACTTCACCACGCAACGAGCAGATGGGAAAGGCCAAGGCAGAAATGAATCTATCATCAATATAGCCATTTAATCAGTGATTTATTTGGTTTTAATTGATACAGCTACTGAGACAACTTAGGAAACAAAGGTCAGGCCTGCAGCAATAGGCTGGGCAAGGGAAAAAAGCCCTGAAGAAGGTTCACCCTTCTCCTGAAGTGAGTTCACTCCTGCACAGCAGTGAATTGCAGGTGCATCCGTGTCACCCAGGCAGGGCCAGGGCAAAAAAGGTGCTGTGTAACTAATTAACCCCATTTATGCTTCATCCTTTCCACACAGCTGCTGAACAGCAGGAATGCACGGCGTCCCAGGGCTTGGTGCAAGTCCCACAGCAGGGAATTGCAGGCTGCACGCCACGTGCTCTTCATTCCTCAGTGGGTGTGTGGTTTAAAGCCTTAATCTGAGGTCCCTCCATCTCTGGATTTCAGACAGCAAAATCAACTTGCGTAGTTCAGATAAGGCTGTCGAGACAGTGGTTATGCTACGATGCCATCTTTGGAATGAACATGGTATTCAGATCTAATGATAGGGAACAGCAGCTTCTCAGGTGAGGTTAAATCATCCCCAGGCAGCAGTTCATTCAGGAGACCCTGTAGATCAACCCTTCAGACTCGCACCCCGTGTGCTGACAAGCAGAATAAAAATTAACCAGTGTAGGTAAAGCACAATGGGAAAAACTTCCTGCCTCGAGCCACTTCCAAGGCAAATTGTTGCAGATTAAAAAATGAATCCCCAGAATTTTCACAAGAGAGGAAAGCTGTTTCCCACCCTGTCCTCAGAATTCCACTCATCCAGACAGAGGTGTGCAGCAGTAACTGTGGGCCAACACTGCTGTCTTAGTGGCTGATTCTTCTGCAGTGAGGTCTTCTAAAATATATATAATCCTCCATAGGTTTGACCCCCAGAAAGGCTTCTGGTGCCAGTTATTGGAAGGAGGGAAAACAAAGTGCCTGGGAAAAAGCAAAGGTCGGAAATACCCACCGATGGACCAAGAGGTAAGGGCTTTTCAGAGGTGTACAGTTTTTAATGCAGAGCCAGTGTTTGACTCCTAAAAAAAAGCATTAATTTAATTTATTTGTTATATTTTCCCTGGCTTGGCACTTTAAAGAATCAGGAACTTGGGCTTCGAATGACAGGAGATGGCCTGCCCCCTGTGAGAGCCCCTGTGTGGGAGCCGAGCCGAGGTGCAGGAGCAGGTGCTGAAATCTTTCCTCCTTTAACCCTTGCTGTGGGGTTTGTTGTTTTTCTTCCCCCCCTCTCCTCAGTCTCGAGCGTTTCTGTCGAGCTACTACAGAGACCACAACGTGGAGCTGTCCAAGCTGCTGCACAGGCTGGGGCAGCCCCTGCCCTCGTGGCTGAGGCAGGAGCTGCAGAAGGTCAGGTAGCACCGAGGGCAGCCCCCCCAGGACCATCTCCTTCACCGCCAAACCCCTGCTTCTCCGACCCACTCGTGATCGTCAGTACAGGACCTCATGGACAACGCTCTTCCTACCAAAAGCAGAACAGCAAACCACTAGAGAATAAGAATTTCGAAAAGAAGAAACCAACAAAACCCCAACCCCAAACCTACAACTGTTCGTATGCACGTGCTGACAGTTGGTAGCACCGACCCCCGGGTCAGCTTCCAGGACATCCCCCGGAGCTACGTGGCATCCCCCTCCCTCCAGGCCGGGATTCGGGCACAGCCTCCTGCCTCCCTCCACCAGGAAGCACCAGAAACTGTGTGTGGGACAAATTGCAGTCTGTCAGGACACGAGCAAAGGATGGGAACATCTCCTTCTGGACTGGGAGGTTGGTCACCCGCTGGGCTTTCCCCACCTTTGTTTGCCAGCCCCTTTAGACTCCAGGCAGGCCGTGCAAGCAGCCAATAACCCAGTCTCAGCAGTGATGGCTCTGTCTGGACAGCAGTGCCCACAGGGAAATGACAGGCTGGGGGAGAAAATACCCTTTAGGCATTTTAGCCTGAGACACCTTTCCTCGGGAGAACAAAAGCTGGCAGAACTTTTCTCTACGTTCTTTATACAGCCCTAAATGCATCAGGGTTCTGTTTTCAAACTTCCCTGTCTTAGTTCTTAGGCACAAATAATTCCAGGTGCTGCAGAGGCCTCATAAATTCCTTTCCCCATGGATTTGATCCTTCCCTCCCAGTGTAGAAGGCAGGACTGTTCTTACTCTTTGACCAGGAGGACTCGTGAAAATGAGCTAGGGCAGAATAAATGCCAAATAAAATGAACTTCATGTAGGATTTTTGGGCAGGGGAGTTGTCCACATACTTTGTATGTACCATATGAATTCACACTCCCTTGTTTTTTAGCACTGATAATGCCAAAGATGACTTAGTGTGAGGAGAGCTTTGGGTAAGTAAGGCTTGGTCAGTGAAGAATATCCAATATTGGTAGAATTTTAGCTGCTAAAATGCATTAGAATTGGCTCATCATTAATTAAAAGAGGACTTCCTAACTTTTTGATTAAAAGCTGAATAAACATGACATTAGTGTCAGGAGTTTTTCAAGGAAATGAGACCAATACCATAAAATCTGAAAAATTAGTTCTCATTCTTAGCCTTTCATTTAGAAAGGAAGGAAGAAAGTCTCTCCCAGCTCTCAGCTCTGTAACAGCATCATGTCCTTAAAACACGCCAGGTCTTTTTATGCCTCACTGTTACTTTTCCAGTTTGAATGGGCATCACATTTCCGAGAGATCTCACATTCTGTTGAAAACTGACATTTGAATTGACTTCATTATGTGTCACAAAGATGAAATAACAGCATTTCAGAGCTTCATTCCCTCCACTTGCAATGGGGCCCATCAACACAGAGTTTCTCTGGACCACCCCACCATAGAGCAGCCTTTGTGCAGCACCTGTAAACAATCCCATTTCTCTTTCCTATCCCTGACCACGTAATTGTGGGGCTTCTTACAGAGCAGCAAAACAAACACAATAAAAATGAATCATTCACTCCTGGCGAGGGGGCTGCAGCTGGGAAAGATAGTGCTGGTCCTTCTTCCCTGTTCTCAAGGCACAGGATTCACATCCTTCACGTGGTGCAGCTGTAAATCCATACGGGTTTTACACATTGGAGGGCTCCCATTCCCCTGGAAGTAGGGATTCCAGGAGCTTTGCCACGCTCAGGGGCTAACCCTGCAGGCCAGGCACAGCCATCAGGGGCCCTGGCAGCAGATTTGGTGATTAAAGCAGGATTTCAGCCCTTGGAAAACCAAACTCACCTCACTGAGGTTGTCTGTGAGCGTGGAGCAATCAGAGCGGAGTCCAAGCCCTCCTAAATTATGCATTGACCTCTCAAGGTCTGAAGTGAAGTTGTGGGATTAACTGCTCATGGGTGTTTTCTAATAAAACAAGTTTCCCCTCTGATAGGGGATCAGACTGGTGTCCCCCCCAGACAAATTAGGATGAGGGAATTATCAGCCCTTGGGGGAGGGAGATGTTGCATAACCCAACGCTGATGGGTCCAGGCTCTCTGATGTGATAATAAGGCAGCAGGACATGCCCTGAATACAAAAGCAGGAGCTGAATGTTTTCTCCTCTTCCTTCCCCCTTCTCCTTTCCCTTCCCACCGAGCCTGTAAGAGAGGGGGTATCACTCCCCGAACGATGAGCCCAGAATAAATTGGCTGTGGGGTGTTCATTTCCCCTCGGCTGGGCCACCCGAAAGTGAAACATCAAATCCAGACCAGCCATTTCCTTTCCCTCAGTAGCAAATTATGTTTATAATGGGTTTAAAATGGATGTTTAATTGATGGTGTGAGCATGTGACAGCCTTGTGTGTGACTGTATTGTGGTTAAATAAGAGGAGTTTCACTTTTTCTTTTACATAAGTGTATGTTCACGGGACAGGACTCTCCAGCAGACATTTCTTACACTGCCTCTTGTCTCTCTTTGCCCTCCCAGTGTGACTGCAAAGGTGTGGACCTGCCTATGGATTCGACTCCTCCATCACTGTCCTTTCTGGAAAAGCTACCAAAACAAATGTAGGATTTGCAAGCGACACAGATTCTGAAGTGTTCAGTGCTCCAGTGACTGGATAACTTTTATAAGACTTGTTCTCATTTCTGTAGTATTTCAAAACAAAAGACATCCTGTCGACAGAGCTGAGGACAAACTTCACTGTCTTGCCCAAGCTCTTTTTTTTCTTTAAATTCTTCTTTCCCCTCCCACGTGACGACAGCAAATCCAGCTGAACAAATACTTGGTGTTGAAGCAAAAGGAATCAAAATACATTTTGATCCCTTAAAGTATTTTTGTTGGGGGGGGTGGTGGGGGAGGCCAAAGGCTGCATTTGCTGGAATGGTTTGAAATAATTGCTGTGCACACCCCTGACTGTCGGTTCTTCTCACTGCCGCAGAATAAACACTTCGGATGGTGTATTAGACAGGGAGCTGTCCTTCTTTCCTCAAATCCCCTTGCCCACCTTCTGAGCCAGAATCATTTTTCAACAGCCTCTGCCATGTGCCATTTTTCTTCCCACCCACCCAGTCTAAAATCTCATAATGCTTCTACTTTTTCTTATAAAATATTCATTTGTTTTCCAGATCTATGTCAGAGTGAGGTTAAATCACATCCTCAGAGCTGAAGATTCTTGGTACAAACCCTACAGAACAGCAAATTATACCTCTCTAGATCTTTTACCACTACACAAGTTAGAAGTGGCATCACAGGTATCTGAATACCAGTTTTGGCTGGTTTATTTTTCCAGATCTGCTTGGTGCTTGCAGGCAAGGGGGACACGGTAAGTGAAATATTCAAAGTATTGTAAAATCCCTAAAAACTTAGAAACAGGTCCTTAGAAACTGAAAACTAACTAGCTTCTATCGTGGCTTTTAAAAGCCCCCCCAGACATCCCCATCTCTGCTCCTTTGGATCCCAAGTGCCTTGATGCAGCTAAATGAAGTGATTACTGAAAAATAAACAGAAGAATAAAAGGAAAAGAGGCAGGTTTTTTCCTGTCACTCACAGATCCCTGTCCTTTCCCGGCCACCTCTTGTATTCCCTGGGTGGAAATTGTAGCTGAAACCCAGCAATGAACCTGAAAGGTTCCTGCTTGAACCAGAGATCTTTCTGGGCTCAGCAGAGTTTCCTGCCTGAGTCTTACTTAGTTAAAAAACAACAGGGTCCTCCCAGAAATTTGCTGCTTGTATAAAATTCATTAAGGTTTGTATTTTCCCCTCCTAGAACCAGATTATTCCCTTGCAGGACCTGGAAACCTGAAAGTACTGAATGAACTTCTGAGCTGATGTGTTTGTGCAAAGGGCTCTTTCTAAGTGCACTTTGTGAGAGGAGAGGAGAACCACTTTGCCAGGCGTGTAAACATCCACATCCCAGTTAGAAACTGATTTATAGAGTCACAGAAACGAATTCTGCATAATCATTTCAACTCCTGTTTCTGCTCATGAAGAATTAAAGACTTCCCTGGGAAACCAGATTGCTATTTGCATTTTGGTCAGCTGCAGCTGCTGGGTGGGGAGAAAAGCATTTCAAACATCCCAATAAACCCTGCTCTGCCCCTTTGGGATTGCAAAGCACAGGCCAGTTTGATGGTGCTCCTGTGTTTCTTTGGGAATGGGGCATGTCCATGCACAGAGCTGCTTCCATGGGCTCTTCTTGTCAGGGGTTAATTTCAGCCAGGGGAAGGTCAGCAGTGGGTGGAGTGGGATCCCTCAATCCAAGCTGCAATTCCACAGAATGCTGTGGGGGTTGAAAGCCGTGGTTTGTAATGTGGGAGATAACTGCATGCCATTCAATTGGCTTTGTGCTTGCTGCGTCTCTAACTCTGCTCTCTTGCAGAACTTATCTGTAACACACATTCCCTGGTGGGCAATTTAACTTCCACTCACAGCAGATCCAGGAAAGAGCTGGAGGTACGAGGGGATGAGTTTCTACACAACTTGCTCTGAGGCAGATATTTGTTTACAGAGTTTTTCTTTAATTTTTCTTTAATTCTTTCCTCTGTGTGTGTTTCACCCTGTTTGCCTTGACCAGGGACTTGTCTCCATATTAATCTGCACACCCTGCAAAGGCACACAATTCCCACTGGCAGCAGTGACAATTAAACATTCCCGGGAAGGAGAGAGTAAGCCCACCAAAAGAAAATGTTATTTCATGACATTGTAGCTGCAGCACATCCTCCTGCAGAGCTTTGGGTAATCACACCAAGTAAGCAAAGGAAAATTGTTCTGCTACGTGGAGCACTTAAAATTTCATAAGCAATCTGATTTAAAAAGGAAAAAAAAAGGGCAAAAATCACCTTTCAGGTACCTTTTTATTTTAGGAGAAAGTTTCCTGTGTTAGATGTTCCTGTTTTCACTCTTCCTACAAGGAACTTCCTTGCCTGCTTCCCCTCCATTTCTTCCTACTCACCCACTGTCCTTGGGGTTACTTCCCATCCTCAAGATCTATTAATTTACCTGTAAACTTGAATCCCAGCTTGTTTTCTTCCCTGACCAACTCCTGCTCCCAGCCTCCAGAGAGGAAAAATGCAATTCTCCCAAGCAAGCATCATCCTTCATTTCCCAAATTGTGCATGCTTTAATTATTTTTAAATGTCCTGGTTAATTAAGATGTGTTCCAGGAGCGTGCTGAGGATCTCCTTCATGTCACCAGCTTTCCCGCATTATTCCCCCACTCTTCCCACTGCCCAGAACCCCATTGATAAAGCCAGGCAGAGCTGGATGGCACCACGTGTAAATCTGCCCTCATTAAGCTGGGAGCTGCAATTAAATAATAAATTGTCATGATAAGCAGGGAGAACATGCTGATGGATGCTGGGTCAGCCTGTGCAGGCTCTGGCTGTTCCCAGTGGCTGCCACCCAGAACACCCTGACATTTGTCAGCTGCCTGGGACAGGAGAGAGTTGAGCCCGGGGAATTAATTCCCTTCAATCTTCTGAAAAGATACAGCCCAATAACCTGAGGATAAACCCTGAGGAGTGCACAGGGAGGAAACCCAAAGCAGCCAGGACAATCAGAGAGGGCACAGGACTAAAACTCCTCTCTCCAAGGGTCACACACACACTCAGGAAGCCACCTCTGCTCTTCCCCTCCGTGTTGGAAGACACAGCAGGAGAAGAAGCATCTTGGGACTTGCCTGGGAGGTTTCGTGTCAGTGCTTTAACACAGACCACATTGTCATGGTCTTCCTAAAGCCCATTTCATGACAAGCAATTCCCCCCCCTCAAAGTGGGACAAGCTCAGACACAAAATTTTGACAGCCGTGTTTTATGCTGGTGACATCCTGCAACAGAGTTTCGGGTCTGATGTGGAAAACAACCGTATAAGGGAGAGTTTTTGTGGCCACAGGAGCCTGCTGGGCAGCTGAAGGTTTTAGTGCACATCCTAAATCACCATTTCTGTAGTGCTGCAGATTTTTTTTCCCCAAATAGCTCTATATTTTCATAAACCCCCAGTGCCCTCACTTAAGGCTTGGCACACTCGTGTAAAGGAGCCAGCCACTAGTCAGGCAACGAGGTGACTTGTGCAGGGGGAGTCTGTGAATGAGCTCGGGACACAAGCAGAATTCAGAAAGTGATGCTCATTTATAGGGAAATCCTCCAAAGAAGGCAGTTGTGTGCCCTCCTGGAAACCTCAGCTGTGTTTAGAAAACGCACACAAAGACTTCCCTGCTTTTACAGCTCCGAACTGCAGCCCTTGGAAACGGTCAGCAAAGCACAGCCCGGGCAATTCCCCACCCTTTTCCCACTGGTACACGTGGAGCTGCCCCTGGCAGCACTCCTTTGGAAATCAGAAACTAACCTTTGTGCCCCCTAGAGAATTAAGGAAAGTGAAGTGAAGCCTTTACCCACTCTGTGCTTCTCCCATGCCTTCCCTAAAGCATGGTTTGACAGAAGTATTGAGTGCTAAAGTAGAAATACCCTTTGCAGACTCATCTCTCCCGTGGACCTATTTAATACTTGCACATTAAACACGTTTTTATTTTACACATTAAAGAAGAATAATCCTGGACACTTAACAGTGGCACAAGGAAGATATTATAAAATTTGGTAATGTGCAATAAAGCTACTTTCAGGGGTGCCCAACCTTAAGTACATCCATTTTTTGGTTTCCTTCCAATGTTAAGTCTTGCACTCTTGCACCTTCAATTACAGAGCTTAGTGCCCATTTAAAAGGGCTCTTCTGCCCACAGATAACTCCATTTCAGTTTGGCTGCCTTTTCCATTTGCCACCTGTTGATTAATTGTCTCAGCAATTTATTCCTTCATAGCTCCCATCCTCCTGTGTAATAAAAAGGGCAAAGGAAAACCCTGCAGTAAGTAGGAAATGACTAACACACCCTGGAGGAGAAAAGCCCTGCTTGGAGACATGATTGTCCATGGTAAAGGAAGCCTTGATTCCTAGCAAACCATCTCAGGAAAACCAAGCCCACTGGAAGACCTGTAAGGTCCACGATCCTTGGACTTCCATGTACCAGCAGCTGAGAGACCTGACCCCCGTGGCACTTCCCGAAGGAAAAAAGCTCTCTCCTGGAGCAGAGGCGCAATTGGCACCTTTGAATGCTCCCTGGTACTAAATATTATAAGGGGGTTAGAGGAGGGAGCTGCTCCCACACACCAGCCACGCTGCTGGAAACCAGACCAGGGAATTCCCATTGCTGGGGGAGCTCCTGGTCCCCACGGAGAGGGACATCCTTGGAGGATCTGACCCCTCTGGCTGCAGACTCCCTGGGAGAGCCAAATCCACGCTCCTTCCATCACAGACCCTCCCTGCGCTGCGTGTGCCCCGCCAGCCTCCCAAAATAATCAGAAGCCGCGGGAATCCAAATCTGATTTCAAAAAATACCCCTCTGGAGCTGGAATCACTCAGGGTTTAAAGGGAGTAATCCTATTATGGTGGCAGAGTTTAAACGCTTTCCTTTATCCGCCGGAGCAGAGATGACAGGCAGCGAAACCACGGGATACCCGCGGTGGGGAGGCCGGGCTGGAAAGGCTGAGGAGGAACCTCTGGAAAACTTGGGAGGAGCCCCCGGAACACCCAGCGGCAGGTACAGCGTGGGCATGGGAGCATCACGTGGAGAGCTGCACTTGGAGAGCCACGGGAAGGAGAAAATAGGGATCAGAGGAGAAAAGAGGGATCAAAGGAGAAAATCCGCATTAATCCCCAAAATCCCAAATCGCCGCTTCAGGAAGAAGGAGAGTAAAGCCCTAAAATCCTTTGGCTGATCCCAAGAAGCCAGGATGACTCAAGGGTCTTGAGTCACAGAGCACGTAGGGGAATACACTGGGCTGGATGGAGCCAGGCTGAAATAAGGTGATTAGGGCCGAAAATAACTGCGGGTCCTCGGGACATTTTAGGAAGTTGTCTCAGCTGGCACAGCTGAAAGTTGCCACGAAAGTTAGATGTGAACAACACGGCCCTTAAGATCAGACACTGTGCCTCAAAGCAGCTGCCAGCTCAAAATGTAAGCACAGAGATGGTGCCAAAAGTGTATTTTCTGTGCTTTGTTTCCTCACAGCATCTCCTACTGGTGGGTAAAAAACCAAACTCATCACTGGTGACAAAATCAGAGAATCACCAAGGTTGGAAAAGATCTTTTAGATCATCAAACCCAAACGTTGCTATTAAAGGAAAAAGGGGAGGTGGGGGAAGCAGTGCCAAGACATTAACTGCAGTTTAGCCAAATTTAGCTAGAAATTAGCACAGGATTCAACCTTTCCTTTCCCTGCATCTCTAAATATCTTGCAAATGTTTAGCAGTAGATTCACAAAGTAACCTTTCACTTTTTTGGACTTGTGATGAGTATATCTTCACATCAGGGCAGAATGGGAGGTGGGATAAATACATGTATATAGGGTTACAAATGGGATAAATAGGGTTACAACTAAGATCCCTCCAGATGCAAAGCTCCCCTACATGTCCCAGCAGTGAAGGAGGCACTTTTAATTAAGGGCAAGACAAATATGGAAAGCTGAGCTTGAGAAACAGGGAGGAATAGGATTATTCTAATCCAATGAGACAGAATAAAATGCAGGAATCAAAGGCTCTTAGTGGCACAGAACTCGGTAGGGCCTTGAAGTGGGTATTTGCACTTGATTCTGACACGCTGCAGCTTCTTCAAAAACCCAAAGCTTTCTCAGAAGGAATGAAAGGATGGCAGAGACATTCATAAATCACTTGGGAAAAAAGGCACAATAAGCAAAAATGACATAAAACAATGTTACAACAAAAGACTGCTCCTCCAAAAACAGCCAAGAAAACCCCGGCAGCACTGATGATGACATTGTTTTGAGGTCTTTGCTCCCAGTTGTGTCTTAATAACAACCTTTCAAAGGATCAGTGTTAGATACCAGAAGGGAAGTAACAAGAGTTTGCCTTCTGCAAAGATGATTTGAGGGATTGCCTGGGAAACAGGGAAGTTGGGGCATAAAGAGGGAACTCAGGAGCTTGCAGATGCATTTGGTGCCTGAGCTCTGATATTTTTGTTTTGGTGGCTTGGTTTTGTTGGGGGTTTGGAGGGGGGATTGGGCAGGATGGTCTTAAATCAGGTGTTTGGCTCCTTTGATGCTGGTTTTTATTCCCTTTGGAGCCACACCAGCCTATTCCCAGCTGTCCCTCCCTGTGGTCCCCCAGTGCCCAGCTGTGTCCGTGGGGAGGAGGGTCCAGGGGGGTGTGAGAACAGTAATCAGCAGTGATTCCTCGGGAGCCTGCCCCTAAATCTGCCACCAAACAGCCCTGCGTGCCCAGCCAGCAGCCAGCTGTGTGTGCTTGGAGGGGCATTTTGAATGGCCTGTCTCTCCTGCAGCATAATTTACACCCCCGGAGCAGCCCGGCCCTTGTGCTGCTGTGATGGGGCTGCGATGAATGGGGTGCCTGCTCCTGGAGTCACGGTGTGCTGGTGGGGACACCTGCCAAGGGCCAGGGACACAGCCCAGGGCTCTGCTGATTCATCCTGCCTCACCTGCAGCAGGGAAAAGCAGCCACCCTGGTTTGTTTTGTCCTTAGAGCATGAAACATTGAAAGGTGGGGGGGTTAAAGAACTCACCTCGTTCACCCAGGTTGCCAAATTCCTCCACTGTTTTCAGCATAAGCGTGGAGAAGCCAAAATGAGGGGACCTCACCAGGAATTAGCAGGTGGATGGGTTTGCTCTCAGAAACTCACAGGCACCACCACCAACCACTGGAGGCCAACTCACAGCCTGGGGGAAGGGAGAAGCCTCCTTTTTCTCCCAGAAAACACAACTTCTTTTACCCATGCCTCTCCACCCCTGTGCCACCCTCCCAGCAGGAATCACATCCCAGCAAGGCTCACTTTTTCCATGCAGACACTCTCAGGAAGACTCTGGATGGTGCTGGGAGAAAGGAGGTGACATGAACTGTAACCAGGTTTATAAAATGATGCTCTGAATCGTGAAAGGTAATTCCAGCTGGTGGTTCTTCAGCACCACCAATCCCACCCCCACACCTCCCAAAACCAACGATAACAACGTTTAATTCCAGATACCAAGCTGGAATATTCCACTTGTGTCCTTCACCTGTCACAGAGCTTCCCCAAAATGGGAGAGGCACTTGCTGAGTGGAAACAATTCCCACTCCTGCAGAGGAATTCAGGGGACAAACCAGGTCCAGGTGTCCTTGAGGGGTGGCCTCGCTGCTCTCCCAGTCCCCAGATATGCTGAGCACAGGCTCTAGACCCACTGAGGTTGGAGTGGGAAAAGCTGTGCCAAAGCCAGGTCTCCAGAATCCTGCAGCTCCCACTTTCCATACCAATGAAAAGTAATTCAATTTCACTTTTTCAATAATTCAGTGCTAAGCCAAATACTGATTAGATTAATAGAAGGAGGGCAGGAGTTGTCTTGGCAGGGATGGGGGTTGCTTTCTTCCCTCTCCTGGCATTCCCTCCTTTTTAGCTGTCATCCTTGTTTTCCTCTCCTCCCAAGACAGGAAAAGAGGACGAAAGGTCAAAAAAGAAATAGATTCACCCACTCTCTAAATAAATAAAAGGACACCCGACATCCCCAAGCTCTTGCCACCTTTTTTTTGCCCATCTTCTCACAAGAGAGAAATAGAGGAGGAAAACGGGGCATTTCTTTCCTTTTAACAGGCTTGGAGATGGAGTGATAACACAAAAAAATGTATCATCATCCCTTCCTGGAGGATCAATACACCTGAAGAAGCGTTTGCTATTGATCTCCAAGCTCCTGCATCCTTGTGCTGGCGTCAACACTATATACAAGGATCCTGGGTGGTGTATAAACAGCAAATAAAAGGCAATATGTCTGTTGTGATGTATTGATTAACTGGCTATAAAGCCGTTGTGGAAGAGTTATCCATGGGTGCCTGCCTTTTATTGCTGTCAGAGGCACAGGGCTTTGGCTGGAAGCACCTTTGATCCTGCCAGAGATCTGATATTTAGGGAAGACAGAGCTCTGGGAATAAATACAGCTCATTTTAGCTGACTGAACATCCAACAGATTTTTTTTCCTTTGCCAGTTTTGCTGGGATCTGCCTGCCCACAAACTCACGCTGGCAGGATTGTGCTGGAGCACTTGGCTGACGTGTGGCTGTGGATGGGCACGGGGTGACAATCCAGCTGGATAAACCCTCACCAGTGCAGAGTATCCCTCTATCCTGCTGCATCCCCAGTAAATACACGTGGAGACAGCCCTGTGGCTGCAGGGACACAGGGATTTGGGTGAGGAAGGGACCTCGTGTGAATGCAGGTATTTAAAGCTCCCCTCCCTCCTCTGGGCATTCCCTTAGGAAACCAGCAGGGATTTAGCCAAGACTCTCAGAAAACAGAGGGCAAAAACGCCCTCAAAAGAGGACTTTTCCTCCCCTGCTCTCTCCTGGACTTCTCTCTTGGCTCAGCTCTCTACAAGGTGTTCATCTTCTCATGCAGAAGGACTCTACCTTTTCTGTCCCCACCTTTCAGACCTTAAACAGTCTCAGCAGCAAAGGACTCTGTCTTCTCTCCTAACTGAATTTATTCAGGTTCAAATTAACTTAACTCCTTTTTTCCTCCTTTTAATTTTTTTTTTTTTTTTAAAATGAACTGAGTATTTCCTATCCATTTCAAGCAAGATAAGGGAGGAAGCAGCACATAAAAAGCAGGAAAGCAGAGCTGAAAAGCCACACACAGCCCTTCTGCCCTCGGTGACACGACCAGGCTCCCAGGATCAGGAGCCCCACAGTGCCACCTTGCTCACTTGTTTGGCAGCAGCCAAAGGCAGCAAAGAGCCGGGCCATTTCCCTCCAGCCTCACACACACATAAACACATTTTTAAAAACCTAAAACTAAACCAAACCGCACCCCTCTCCCCCGCAAAAGGCACTTCTCCCTTTTCACCGGTGTCCAAGGAAAACAGCTGATTTTTGGCCATTTCCTTACAGAATGTCCCCCCTTGACCTTCCCTCTCCCTCCCTCCCCTTTGCTCCTTCCCTGATGAAAATGAGTTGGTTTTCTCCAACCTTTCCCTCGCTGTAGTTTCTAAACTGGAAATTTCCCAGCCACCCCACACTGGGGACAAACTTACCACATCTGTTAATCAGTGATATCCTACTTATACATATGTTAATAGCAAGTTTCATCATAAGGTTAATAGCAACAATCTGTTCCTGCCTGGAGACCACGTGGATGTGCTCAGCAAAAATCAGCTTGAAGGGCACAAAAAATGTGCCCAAATGTTTCCTACTGAAAGATTGTTCTCTTAGGAGGAAGGTCAGTTCTCCAGGGCAGTGCTCAAAGAGACAGAGATGGTTTTTTTTATGCCCTTCAAAAAAAATTCCACAAGCAGGAAGGCCATGAAATCTTCAAACTCGCTCAACAAAAGGCTGTTCCTGGGTGATGCAGCATTAAATGGGTGACCTCTGAGGTAGTTAAGGAATCTTAAAATACATCCTGAGGACTACAAATGTCTCTATTTACTCCTTACCTGCCCGCAAATAAAAGTGCCAAAGCTTGGGGAAAAGAATTCTGTAAGAAATACATAGAATTATCACAGATATGAGCTGCAGTGCAAAGAAGAATCTGGAGTAGTGCCCCATCCCTGGAGGTGTCCAAGGCCAGGCTGGACAGGGTTTGGAGCAACCTGGGCTAGTGGAAGGTGTTCCTGCCCGAGGTAGGAGGTGGGATGGGATCATCTTTAAGGTCCCTTCCTAATGAAACCATTCTGGGATTCTGTGATAACCCACAGCACTGTCTCTGCTCTCCCCACACACCTCCCAGTGCCAAGGATAGCGAGGGACAGGAGCACTCTGGGATCCAGGCACGTGGTTTAGATGTGAACAGTTGATACATAAAAGCAGAATTAAGAATAAATTTAGAAGAGGGGGAAAAAAAAAAAAAGGGTCGATGCCAAATTGCTGCTCTGAGAACACGGGGAGACAAATAAATGGCCATTCAATGCTTAAGGCGTAAATAGAAGTTAAATCCAAGCTGTTCTTCTCTGCTGACTCACAAGAGGCTCCGTGTGGGAGCCCCCCCATCCCTGGCCTGTCAGAGCTGTAAGGACAGGAGGCTGGCAGTCCCTATTCCCCAGAAAAAGGGATTGAGCAGGGGCACAGCAGGGCTCCTCCTGGGAGCGGTTCGGGAAGTCCCTGAACTGGGCAATCTGCTGGGAGCAGAACCCCAGTGAGCCTGATGGCTCTGCCCACCAGCACATCCCACACAGCTCCTTCCCAGAGCCGGCCCCACCAGTCCTGTAGGAGCCCCTTGGCACACGGAGAGGGTCATTTGAAACTGGGGGCCAGGATTTCTCCACCCAGGTACCAAACTCTCTAATTTTGGACACGCAGAGACAGAGACTCATTCCAGAAACCACACAAGGAGCGTGGCCCCAGAAAGTCTCACCCTCAGAGTTTATCACCTCTAAAAGCTTAGAACTAAACCCTTGAATGCAGATACTCTCTAATCCTTAAACTCGAAGCTGTCATAAAGCCTATGACATCCCAATGCCTGGAATACTTATAAGCTGCCAAAGAGAGGACCTGGCTTTATTTTTTATGGATTAATTACATGCTGCCAGGTGGGAGGCTTTGCTCTTGTAGGGCCACCTGCTAATCTCATTATAAAATGTCCTGTACCACATCAAAGCGTGTGATAAACTATCCACTGACTCCATATAGGTATGGAGAGAGTGTTTATACAGCCAGTGTGGGGATGTGATGATCCTTGCTCTGCCCTCATTACTCACCCCCTGACAGGCAGGGATTGGCAGTTTATCACCATGAGGATTTTAATCCTACACCATCCCTAAACTATCAGATGCCTGTCTGAGTCTGCTGTATTCCAGCAAGGTGGGAGGGAAACAGGATCCCCCCAGCATCCTGGAATCCTGCTCACACCCCAAAAACACCCACCAAATCACATTTTTCATTGGGACATTGCACTGCCTTTTTCCATCAGGGCTACAGTGAGATGGGATGGTGCCGTGGCTGCTCCTGCCTCGCCCTGGTAAGAGGTTGTGCCCAAATCCTCATAAATCCCTGGGGCTCTGAGCAGGGCTGGTCGAACACACCAAGCCTCTGTGTCATCCTTATGGGGCTGCCATCATTCCGTGGCCCTCCCTGCCCCAGCTCCTGGCTCCTGCAGGCTGAGCATCCACAGAAGGTGCCATTAAATCACCTCTTCTGTCCTCCAGCAGCACCAGTCAAAACCAAAGTGAGCCTTCACAACCCTCCTCCTCCTCTTCCTCCACACACCCAGTGAGAACTTCCTTGGGTTTGTTTGCTCTCTGATCCAGCAGAAACTCAAGAGGTTCCCTGAAAACAAAGTCACCTTTGTGGCACCTGTCAGCAGAGCTTTATTAGTGTTTGGATCCATCGAGATAAAAAGGAGGAGTTCTTTCAAACCACACAATGGATGTAACTCAAGAAGTGAGCACCAGGCTCGATGGTGAGCAAAGAACTCGTACTGTTCCTCCTTTGCCCTTCCCTCCATTTGTCTCATGTCCCTCACAACTCCCACTATTAATCCTTTTCTTCCTCTCCTCCACACTGCACCAACAGAAAAGTTTTCCATGGGAACATTTTCTCCTGAGGGTTTTCAACCTGAGTAGTTTGACTCTGGTCTGGCTATAGTGGGATATCCCTGACCATAAATCTGGGGGGGAAGGTTTGTTTAATACCTGCCTGAATCATGAGCTCTTCTGGAAAATAAAGATGATTTCCTGAAAAATTAAAAAACAACAAGGGACTGGGGGTTGCACATTTATTTCCCCTCTAATTAATTATCTGTCTCCCTTTATATATATTTTTGTAATAAAAACTACAGTGAGACTCCTCTGAGAGAAATGCCACGACCTGGTTTTTTAGCATCATCCAAGACCTTCCACCCTCTGAAACGAAACAATAAAACCCATTTCAGACTCCTTATTAAGAGGAAGCAGCGTGCTGACAGCTTAGCTGAATTATAAGAGCAATAGGACGAAGACAAGCACTGGGAGATTTATAGCTGGAACAGAACCATCCGTGCAGCCCCGCGGCTCCTGCTTTCCACCCTGATCCAAACAACACCATCTGCCTTTGCTGGTGCTCGGGAGAGCAGCCCCACATCAGCTCTGTTCATCCACATCCTGCCACCCCATCAAGCACCCCTTAAAGAGAGGTTCTGAATGTCTGACTGAACATCCTTGGTTTGGGGGGTTCTTAACTCTGATTTGTGTTATCCAGAGCTGCTTTTGCCCCCAGATCCTCCATCAGCCACAGAAAAACACAGTTTATATTTCACAGTAACACTTCAGCAGGGGAAAACCTACAAAGGGCTGAACATACCCAAATTATTACCTGGCCAATCAACAGCTGAAGCAAAAAGCCAAACTCCTGAGGTGCAAAGGCAACGAGTGCCAGAGAGCAGCTAACCACCCCCATCTACAGGTAACAGTGGAGCCCCTCATGTCCATGCAGGAGGTGGGTCAGTCCTCCCCTGAACAAAACCAGTCCCCTGGCATGGTGGCAAACAGACCTTGGGGAGGGCCAGATGGAAGCTGATGCCAGATCACAGAATCCAGGCATGGGTTGGGTTGGGAAGGGGCCTTAAAGAGCATCCCATCCCACCCCCTGCCGTGGGCAGGGACACCTTCCCCTAGCCCAGGTTGTTCCAAGCCCCATCCAACCTGGCCTTGGACACTTCCAGGGATCCAGGGGCAGCCACAGCTGCTCTGGGCAACCTGTGCCAGGGCCTGCCCACCCTCGAAGGAAGGATTAAATGACGCAGCCAGATCTCTGTCTTCCCTCCCTCTCCTGCAGGAGCAGGCACCCCCCAGCCCCCTCACCCCCAGCTCTGCTGACTCCGACAGCTCCTAATTGCATCCCATCGGGCCTGCAGATGATCATCACTCAGCGTAATTTGCAGCGAGGCCAATTTTTAAATTATTTGGGGAACTATAATACTTTGTTCTGTAAATGTTTACCCGCCAAACATCGGCTGTGTCAGTTCCCCAGCATATTGCAGGAGCAATCTGCATACGAATGAAAGGGAGAGGGATGCACTCCCTGCGATACAGACGCACAGGATTGCCAAAGCTCTGCACCCAGGCACTTGGAAGACATCGTGTCGCTCCTCTGATTTATCCTGTGTTGTTCCAGCCGCTGAAAATAAAACCTCAAATAATTTCATAATTTTTGACGTCCAGCTTTTATGAATTCCAAGGGACTCTTAGGGGAATGCTTCCCGCTCGGCCTCTAATTTGATGGAGGTTATTTGGAACACGCTGAGAGCTTCTCTCCTCCCTTTACAGATAAAACAGCCCCTCCAGGAGGACATGGAAATGAATAGCAAGCGAGGGAGACTAACTGGAAAACTTCAGTCACAGGGTAGATATGTGATTTTGCACACTAGAATCCTTTTTTCTGTGAAATGATGAGCTCTCAGCAGATAGAAGTGCACGAGAAATATTCCTCGCTTGAATCCCTCCATTAACTTAAGGCTTGGATTTCTTTCTGGGGAGAAGCACGCTGTCCTTTGCCTCCTCTGCCTTTGTTTTGCACCCTCGTTAGGATGATTCATAGGAAGGGATGAACTGGAACTAAACTGTGGCTCTCTGCAGGATGACTGAAGGCTTTGGAGCGCCGTGAAATCCCGAGGGGAGCAGCACCAGGGGCTCTGAGTTACGGGCTGGCTGATTTAACACGCTCTGCTCCCTCCCTGCATCCACAGAGCAAATCCCTGCAGGTTCCTAACCCATGTCCCTGCCAGGTCCCAGCCATCCATCCCGAGGACAGGATGAGCTTCAGCTGGAACAAAGCAGGAGAGCCCCTGGAGGAGCCAGAGCATCACTCTGCCTTGATCATTAGCACAGAGGCAATTTCAATCCTATTAGCTCCAGAGACAGGACTTGTCCCGTGGCCATGACAAGGAAGTTCTGCTCTACAGGAGACAGACAGACTTGGGACCACGGGGAATTCAAGTCCGTGCTCTGAAGGACCACAGACCTCCTGAAACAAGGGGAATAACAGCTGGTTCCCAAGTACTGCCTTTTGCAGCCACCTGGGAGAGATACTGGCTGCTGTACTGAAGGGGATTAATGCTCAGAATGAGTTAATCACAGAACCACAGAATGGTTTGGGGTGGAAGGGGCATTAAAGGCCATCCAGTTCCACTCCCTGCCATGGGCAGGGACACCTTCCGCTAGCCCAGGTTGCTCTGAGCCCTGTCCAACCCATCCCTGGACACTTCCAGGGGTGCCACAGCAAGTGACCTACCTGTACAGGACTATAGGAAATCCTGTGCTTCCTCTCTTTTCACCCTTCTTCTCGCTGTTAGGGCACTGCACCTACACAGACAGTCATTCTCCCAAAACTCAAAAAAATCACATCACAGCATTTCCCACTGAACAGGGAAATAAATCTGCACAATGGTTTCATTCCCCAGATCCCCCAAATCCCTTGCTGACAAGGGGATTTGTTTCCCTAAGCAGGTCTATTGTCTATTGATGGACAGAGCTGCTGATGGACCAGCCACCACCTCAGCTCCCAGCACTGCTCCCTGGCTCTGTGGTCTTTCAGATAGAGCTCTGAAGATGGACAAAGCAAACCAATGGAACCTCATAGTTACAGGGAGAATTTAAATACTGCGTACTGTGATTTATTCTAAAGGTGCTTCAGACAACAAATAAACAAGGCTATTCATCCTTCCCACCAGCAAAGTTAGGTAATTTGGCCAAAATACGTGCTTTCAGGCATATTTTCTGCAGCACAACCCCAACCCTAACTCAGTGTTGTGTTTCTCTGGGGTTGAATTCAAATGTAAAGATTGTCTCTGATTTAATCTTCATGGCACACAGGGAAAGAAGGGGAAAGAAGGAGGAGTAACCTATGTTAAGCCCTCATTATCCCTAGATTTGAGTAAGTTCTTAATACATTTAGCGAGCAACGAAGGAACATTTTAACAGAATTTTTCCCATCTGCTCCACTGGGAACCAACAGCAATCAATTTTGAAAATATTTATGCATTTTGTTTTGCAATTACTAAGTGTTTTGGAATTACTCCTAAGCTGATAATTTTGGTAAATATTTATTTGTAGACACAGTGATTTGGCCATCCATTAGGGAATAAAAAGCCCTTGCTTTTTTCCATTTGTGGAGCCACTGTTAAAAAGATCATGGTGTCTCTCTTCAGACATGGATCCACAGAATGTTTTAGGGTAGAAGGGACCTTCAAGATCATCCTGTTCCACCCCCTGTCATGGACAGGGACACCTTCCACTAGACCAGGTTGCTCAGAGCCCCATCAACCTGGCCTGGAACACTTCCAGGGATGGGGCACAGAGGGAATAACAGAGGCAGCTGCTTCCCTGTTTTCACCAGCAGCCCTGAGGGCTGCTCAGGCCACATCCCACATGCTCAGCTCAGTGCAATTCACAGGTTCACCCCACTGCCCCCAATTCTCTCAGAGACAGAGGGCAAAAAAAAACCCCCAAAACTCAGTATCATTTGTCCTATCCTGCTGTCTCTAGCAAAGACCTCAGGAATTCAAATGGTGAGCTAGTGGTGAGTGCTCCTTCACATAGAAGGCCCCTCCTGATTAAAGGGCACTACACTTCTAAGTAAAGGAATTTTTGTTTACCTTCAGCTCTGGCCAAGGATTTCCCTGAGAAGACAAGCCCCGTGGGTGGTGGATGTTCCCTTGGCTGCTCCACGTTGAAGAAGGGATGTCTGCCCCCAGGGCAGCCCCGCTCCCAGCTCCGGTTTGCTCCAGAGGGATGCACCGACAGGGTGTCATTGCACCCGCCCTGGGCTCTGACAAGCAAGCATGCTGTGAAGTGAAAGCAGGAGGAAATGCCCCCCAGACGGGAGTTCTTGTTCTCTCTGCATTTCCCATGTTCCAGGCACGCTGTGCAATAAGGCAGGCTGTCATCTTTCCATCACTGCTCCGTCAGCTGCCTCTGGGGAAGGGGGGATGAGAGAGAGCACAGCTCCCATCAGCCAGCATTGGCATCACCCTCCTGCTGCCTGACAGCAGATCCCCAGCTCTTCCATGGGGGTTTATTATCCATGCCCCCAGCATCTCTGCCCTGCAGGCAGGGATTCAGGGAGCAGGATGGATGGGGTGCTGCTCTGGATGCCAGAGCCAGGCTGGGCAGTGACCTGTGCCATGAGGGGCAGCGCCTGGGGCACATCTAGCCTCTTTTACATACAGGTTTTGACTCATGTTTTTGGCCACTTCATTTCCCTGCAAATAAAGCCACTGACTGAACTCACCCTCCAGGTGTCCATCCCAGCTGTCAGTCACCTACTCCACAGTAAAGCCCAGCAGTGACAACGCCGTGGCCTTCCAGTCCAGCTTGGACAGGACTTGGAGCAACCTGGGCTAGTGGAAAGTGCTCCTGCCCATGGTACTGGGGCTGGAACTAGTTGGACTTTAAGATCCCTTCCAACCCAGGCCATTTGAGTGTTCTACAACCCTTCAAGAATAAGCATTTAGACCTTATTCTAGAAAGAACTGCCAATGTGAGCTCAAGCATGTAAGTAAATCCCCATAAAGGCTCACACCTCCTGATATTTTTACCTATCCTCCCTGAAAACACCAGGCAAACTCCCCAGCCAGCCTGTGAGGCCACCAGAGCACTCTGGGGTTGCAGGGATAGTGGTGGGGAGGCTGTGGAATGTGCTGAAGCTCCAGGAAAAGCGCTGCAATATCTGAAATTCCTGTCATCTTGGGAGACTTGCCAGAGCGCTGCGGCTCAGAGCTCCCGGCCCATCCATTGTGAAGACCTTGTCCACAAGGCAGCACCTGTGTCAGATAAAAATCTATCAGGCAGCATTTTATTTTGGAGAGCGCCATCCATCTGGAGGAAATTAACCTTTTCCTTATAATCTATCTGGGCCGCCTCCAAGAGGTGGCAGAACACTCTGTAAGTGGGGACGTGACCAAAACCACCTTCCTGGCTGAAACTTTTCCATTCCCTTGGCCACCAGCACTCCAGGCTCCCCTTCCCTTGGTAGCACCAAATCCCTGGTTTCAGTCTGGATTTAGTCACATGCCAGCTGTCTTCCCCAGTATGCCTTTTGTGGGAGAAGAGTGATGGGAATTGCTGCTGTAATTGAGGAGCACAGCCTGTTCTACTTCTTTGTTATAATTGAGAATTCAGGCAAAATATTTTTCTCAGAGCCTTTGGCCAGTGGAATTATTTAAGCTGTCAGGATTTCAGTCAAGCAGGGTAACAAAGGCATTTTCCCAGCTCAGAGTAATGGCCAGCACAGCCTCTCTGCATTGCTGTTTATTATACACCTCATCTACTTTAATATAAAACTAATACTAAACCAGAGTTCAAAGCTTGTGAAAGTCACATTTTCCTACACGGGGGAAGCAAGTTTGGCTCATCTGAGAAGGTTCAACATGTCCCTGGCAGGAAGGGACAGTGCCCAGGGTGGTTTCTGTTCCCTCACACCTGCTCAGGTACCCCCCAGCCACATTTGTGGTTCCTCCTGGGCATCCCCTCTGCATCCCACGAGCCATTTGGACAATATCTGGATTTCCCAAAGGCTTTTCTACAGAAATTGCAGCTCCCACACTCTTTCACCTCCCCCCTATAACTTCCCCATGCTTTTTGTCTGTGTCACAGGGCACTTCTTACCTTTCTGGGCATCTTCATAATCTGAACGTGCCCACAGCAGTGGAACTCCAAGCAATGCAAGGCAGGATGACAGGGCTGCAAAACCATGTGCTTAATTTCACAGTCCAGTTGCTCAGCCTGGAAGACAGAACTGTCTCTCTCCTGCACCCTCCAGCCTCACATGCCTACGCTGTGCAGCAATTTATACTCATCAGCCACCTGACACATTTTTACAGATTCAAATCCCAGCCTGGAGCCTATTAAAACATCAACAGACAATGCAAAATTGATTAAAAGTTCTGAAAAGCCCCTCTCTCACTGCAGGTAACAAACACTTTGTACCTGTGATGTAATAATACACAGAGATAGCACCTGCACCTGAAACCCCCAGAAGGGTGAGGATTTGGGGAATACCTCCACTGAGCTCAGCTGGAGCAGGAGATTTTGGTCCCCCGTGTTCTCTCCAGCCTTTCTATCCTCTCCCAAATGCCACAACAGACCTGTGGTTTTGCAGCTTCTGCCTTTGCAGGGCAGCTTTTCTAATAAGCTAAATATGTTGCTGTGAGCAGAATCCAGTCCCTGGGGCTTCAGACTGTCCCTAGGATGTGTCTTCATCTCCTTTGCAGTAATTTTTCCTATATATAAGCAGTCCAACAGCACAGTCTGAAGCCTGAAGCATAAAAGCATTGCTAGAACAAAACCATGTATTTACAAACAAAATCAGGAGGAAGCTGTCTCGGGGGGGAATGCTAAGAATCACAATACCCTGCACTGATATGGTTTGTATATGGGCTAAATAGAAATAAGAAGCTGGAATGAAACCCCTTCACTTCTCTTATGGTCTGATTCATCTCTGCTGATCAAAGAGCTGAGGTGCTGCTTAACCTCTAAAACCTGGAATGCCTTCCCTCCACTTTGTGCATTGTAATGCATCCAAAATTCCAGGAGAATCATTCCTAGGTACTTCTTAAATGAGTAAGACCCAGGCAAGCAAAATTTCTGTTCAACCTTTCATGCATTTACTCACTTTTTAATTTCCTTTTAAAAATATTGCAGAACTCCTTTGGGCTGAAGATGGATGTCACAGAAAAGCAATTCAACAATACCACACATGCTGTGAACAACCTTCAAAGTTGCCTTGAGGGGCATGCTAATTCATCAGGAGCAACACATTATTTGTGATATTCAGTGACTTCCACTCTGTGAATCATTTGCATCTCTCCCAAGGCAGGACAGAGGAGAGGAATACACTGAAGTCTTGAGCTGCCACCTGTCCTCAGTATTCAGTACTTGATTAGGTGATTTCTTCCATACAATTTATGTTAATCTTAGAAGGGAATATACTGAGGAAAAAGTGTTCATTTGCCACCTGGAATCCCTGCAGAGCTGGATTTGGTGGTATTTAGCTTCAGAAAGTCACCCCTCTGCCCTGGGAGTTCACCCTGAGGAGTGATTACTCTAGAGCAAGGCTCTGTCCGGGTTACATCCCAGGGAAAAGGATGGTTCATTCCTTGGAGACACAGAAAACAGCCAGACACCAAACCAGCACTTAGTACTCGCCAGGGATATTCCCTGTAAACAAGATTCATGTCACATTCTCCTAAGGAAAAGCTAATATTATCCTCATCTTCCCCCAGCCTTCAACTGCAAAGGCAGGTATATTAATGGCTGTGACTTTTGCCTTCTGCTCTCAGAGACTTGCACAACTCAGAGATGTAAATGTGGCAGATTAGTGGGGAAACACACCTCCCAAACCACTTGATTCATTACAGATACCATTAGTGGCAAGGGAAAAGGATACTGCAGAAGGGCTCAAATCCCAACTGAATTATCTACTAATAATACATAGTAAAGGTAATTTAACATCCAATAAAACCCCTTCCCAGGGAGGAAGCTCCAGCCCGCTGGGAGCTAACTTCAATGCCTGCTTCCCCTTCTTCAGTTGTCTCCTTTTTAGAGGGGGATATTTATTTGCTGGTGGGGGTTTTTTCACGTTCACACGGTTCCAAGAGACAGCAGAAAAACTCCTTTTTTAGCTCCCGGCTCCCACCCGCGATCCCGACGCCAGGTGGCAGCGCATCCCCGGCCATGGAGAAGGGATTGGGGAAATAGGAGGAAAAAAAGAAAGATGAATGGGGGGAAAGCGGCGGATCTCTAAGAGGGTGGAGCAGGGAATGCTGCTTCCAGACCGGGAAAATGCAGCTCCAAGGCTGGCTGGATGTATGGACTCACGCAGATGCTGAGACACAGGATGCACACATTTGTTATTCCTCCTCAATGCCTCAAAATAAATAATCACCGTATTCCTAAAGAAAAACACAAATTAATGCAAATTTCAAGTAATGCCATAAACCAGGCTTTTGGGATCTCACGGGAAAACATCAGCTTAGGCCAAGCAGTAGGTTTTGGTTTAGGCCTTATCTAATGTCCTTTAAAAGCAAAATAGCACCATTTCTGAGGAAAGCCATCCTTTGGAACTGCCAGAGAGAAGCGACAGTGATGCTGGAAAATACAGAAATATTTCCAAGCCCAGAAATGCCCAGAAGTGAAGTGCAAAGGGATTTCCAGCCCACATATGAGGCAGAAGGGGCTGCCTGTTTCTCAAGCTCCAGGGTGAAACCAAGGTGGTTTTTCCTCCTGTAACTCTGTTTAAACAACTGCTCTGATCCCCCACGACAAAAGTCTGAAAGACACCAACTTAAATAATAGAATGAATCATGGAATTACTGAACAGTTTGGGTGGGAAGAGACCCACCTTCCACCAGGCCAGATTGCTCGTTTGGCCTTGGACACTTCCATATTCCCCCAGCAACTCCTACCCAGGTTTTGGTCTCATAGGATAATTCCCGGGCTAAAACACCCTCCTCTCAAGCCCTCTTTCCCACCCTCTTGGTGTGTAACCTTAGCTCCCCCCAGCCTTTGTCTGTGGGCTACACTGAACGAGCTGCGAATTGGCCTCCCCTTGCCTGAAATCGATCCCTTCAGTGTCAACAAACCGAGGGGTTCAGCAAAGCCCAGAGCAAAGAGCAGCGCTCCAAGGACTGAGCCCTGGCCAGGCTGCCCAGAGAGGGGCTCTGGAGTCTCCTTCCCTGGAGATATCTGAAGCCATCTGGACACCAACCTGAGGAACATGCTCGGGGGAGGCTGGAGAACTCCTGCCGAGCACAGATTTTTCTGGGAAGTGGTTATGTCTTCGTGTTTCTTGCAGTGAGGCCAAGCATTAGGAGAAAAATGCAAATAAAGGCAGCGAGGGCAGCGATGCTCCAGCAGTTGCAGGAATATTGGTATTTAGCTCAATGGAACTTCACAAAAAAATGGAAATAAGGAATGTACTGGTTCGCTTTGCCTGACTGGTACCTTGGAATGGATAATGATCTCTAGCACAGCACCTGCCACACCTTTGCATGGTCCTGCATTTGGCAGGGACCACACACGGTGTTCCCACAGACCTCCCAGCCCGAGAACTGATTGTTCTGCACCAGGAAGTTCCTGAATCGTGCAGATACAGGAGCCTGAAGGAACTATCTCTTGGCTCCCAAACTGTGAATGGACGCTGCAGGAGGACCTACAACTCAGCCTTCACTTCACAAAGAGCATGGTGGTACTGGCAACTCAGCCTCAGATATAGTTGGAATGGGGAGTTTATGGGCTCAAGGCTTGGAAAATCAATCTTAAAAGAGTAGCCAAAATGATGTGTCACTTAAATTTCTTCAGCCTGACTGACAATACTTTCCTTCTAGCTTGACGCAAGCGGCTGGGCAGTGTCTGGCTGTGCTCCCATGCCACCCACACACAGTGGCACTGCCAACAAACCAAAGGTGTGCCCTCACCACGGGAAACCACACAGGTGGACATGGTGGGGCTTCCATTACACAACTCAGTGTCCAGCTTTCCCGACCTTTCCTCCCACACCCAGGAATGCAGGACTGGCCAGAAGCTGCCCGTAAGAACACACCTGGTGAAATGGTTTGGGTCTATGCCCAAAGGAGACAAGATCCTGAAGATCCACAGCCTTTGCTCTTAACTCCTGGGAACAAGGGAGCCTCAGCTGTCCCCTGCCACCACCACTGCCGTGTTCCAGCTCTGGAGCCCCTTCAAAACACCTTCCAGAACAGTTCCACAGGCTGCATCCACCTCAACAAGTTTCCTCACTGGCAGAGATGGCCCTTCCCCAACCAAAGGACCCCAGCAGGTGCTGGAGGAAGAATATGCTTGGTGTCTCATCTGTACAGGCTCTCCTGATGTTCTCAGCACCCTGCAAACCAAAGATGGGGCATTTCCTGAGGATTATGATCATGACCCAAGAAACTAGTGGCAAGCTGGTTACAGGTCCAGGAATAACATACCCTAAAGAAAGTTGCTTTTATGTGATTTGATTAGTGACTCTTACTTCTAGAAGACTGTTTTACCCATAACATTACTTAAACCTTCTTAACTTTCTTAACTATAAGCTTTTTTTTTAACCCCACACGCAATTTTCTAGAGCAATCCCATCAGAATTCCATAGAGAGGCTGGAATGTTTCCCATTGCTGGCTTGAGGTGCTCTTCCAATAAATATATTTTTTTTAAAAAAACAAAAAATCTGAAAACGTATTCAGGCAGCTGAGGAGTCTTTCAGGTGCCACCCACAGATGTGAATTCATTTGCCTTTCTGGGAAAAATCATGGAGTCATACAGTCCCTGCCCCTCATTGTGTGTTGTTCCTTACCCATCGCTTTCTCCACTGCTCCATCTGCTTTTGTAAGAATGCTCTGAAAGACACAAACAAACAGGTGGGTTTATTTCCAAGGGGGTTCTCACCTGGATCTTCTCACAGCTTTGGGCTCTGGTGCAGCTCCATCAAGAGAGATGTGTCTGCACACAGCAGGAGGCAGAAGCTGCAGGCCAAGGCAGAAGGGGTGGCCAGTGCCAAGGGGGCCTTAAGAAAGAAGGGATCAATCTCTTGCACCTGAGTAATGAGATCCAGGAAAAAACTGTTCCCTTTGCTGTACCCTGCAATCACACTCCAAACCATACCATTTTATCTAAAAACCCAAACCATGACATTTTTTTCCCCCCAGTGAAAGTCGTGCAGACTTTAATTCATGCATCTTCTTGTCACGCTTTTTTCAGTGTCACCAAAAGACCCAGCACTGCACCTTTTCCCAGACCACCAGACAGAAGGTGCTGAGCCAAAAACAACAGAAAGGATCAGCCAGATAAGCATTTCTTTCATCACACATCTCATGTGTGAGCTCACAGCATTGAAAGGTCTTATCTGCAGTGAAATCAAAGGACCAAACTTGAATCTCAGCTTGGAAACGTTCCCTGGGGCGAGTCCACCTCCACCTGCAAGCCAGGAGAGCCCAACCAGGACATCTGGGGTACACAGGAGCCATCTAAGCCTTCCACACGAGCAGAATTGGGATGGAGCTACTGGAACACTTCCTGGCATGGTTAGGGTGGCCCAAGGAGAGTTACCTAGAAAAGGAGCATCCAGAGTGTGGGTAAATGCCAAGGGGGCTTGGGGAGAAGTGGCAAATCAACACCTGGTATCCTCAAAAACTATACACAGAAGCTCCAAAAAGGAAGGCTGCTGCTTTAAAAAAGGAAGATACAGAAGCATCTGGAAAAGAGAGGCACAAAAGACTAGAAAAGCAGAGCACAACAGAGAAGAATCTCCTAAATACAGAAAAATGTGTTAATTCCTTATAGAACTCTACTTCTCTATATATTTGCTGTCTTTCTGACAACGTTTTCTCAGCGGGCATCCCTGGTGCTAAAACTCTTATCCTTGCTCTAAATCTCACAGGAGCTGAAGAAGGGAATTTATTTCAAGCCTGTATGTGAGATTACTTCTTAAAACTAAACAGCAGATACACGATAAACAGATCATGTTTGAAATGAGAACATTTCTGCCTTTCAAGCCACCCAAGGAATTCAGTGCATCCTTCTATACTGAACTTGGAAAATTTACACTTTACCCACCCTATAAGAAACAAAAATAACACCAAGAGGATGCTAAACATCTTTATACCAACTGCAGCTCATCTCCAACGTGCCCCTTAGCTGTGGTCTTCTCTCCCTCTTCCCCTTTGCCCCTGCTGGTTTTGAACACTTGATGTAATTCTGCATCCCCCTGTAAAACCAACACACAAACACAAAATGCTGCTTTTACCTCTCTCAGTTATTGCACTGCACAGCCTCACTGGTTCAGCACTGCATCAGGTCAAGTGGGACAAGGAATTCTACCCGATTTCAAAAGCAGCAGCTCATTTTCATCTCCAGGCCCTCTGATTTCCCAATCTCGGCTTCAAACAGTTGTTTCCTAGAATGAAAGATGCTCTAGTGCCTGTACTTTCTATTTAGCCCCATTATCTTACAGTCTAAGTAACCTGCCAGTTTTAGCAGATCTGGCAGGATCTTATTTTTTCAGACTAGTAGCACAGATAATAAATTAAAATTTTGACCTTTAGTTTGCCTCAGGTGATAGTTAAATATGTAGGAATGCAGTACAGTTTAAAATAACAAACTCGAATAACATTTTCTTTTGTTATACAATAATCCACCACAAGGAAAAGATGAGCAGCAGACACACCAGTACAACTCCTGTGGCAAGGGCACAGCTTGAACACTCAAGGTTAGCCTGCAAAGTTATCTTGAAATTTAACTTTTAGTAATACTCAAGGACAACTATAAGAAGCAATGTAATAAAGCTAGTTTAAACTGTGCACCTACAGGGGAATTTATACCATCTATGTTCTGGTTTAAAAATACCACTGTGGGTATTGTATTATTTGCTTGTCAAAAATCCTGTTCATCTGTAACAAGTCGGAGTCTACACTGCCACTCCTCACCAGCCTTGGTCCTTACACCCCCACATGCCATTATTTCATTAAAATATAATTGTACTAACATTACAAAGTCAATTAATGCTCCACGCAGTGTAATCACGCTGTTGTTAAGTTGATGCTTGTACTTTGCACAGACCAGCAGCTCCAACCCCACGGGATGCTGCTGCTTGTGCCTCAATCACCCACCTGACACACTTGAGTCAAGAGATCCTCCAATCCCAATCTCCCCAATCTATGCTGTTCCTAAAGAAGCAACTCCTGAACAAGCCTACAATGACAGCCCAAGCAAGTTTTGGCATCCCTCATCTTTTCACTTAATTTACTACAACATAATACCTACATAAGATAAACCTCATGTACTTGCACCATTCTATGACCCTATTCCCTATGACTCTAGTCCCTACTTTAAAATCCTTGCCAAGGTTTCCCTAGATACTGTTCAACCTTCCATCCCCTCAACATATATGGAATATAAATCTTTTCTATCCCTTTTTTGTTTCATTGTAGACTAACTAGGAAGAGCAAGACAGAAATACATGCCATAGTGATTTCTGCTATTTTGCAATGGAGTAAGATTTAACATTGGTTGTTTTTTGCTTAGGAGAGAAAACACACACCCCCCCTCACCCCCCCCAAAATAAATCTGGTTTTCTCCTCTGAAAGATGTAATTTGCATTAGGACAAATAAGCCCCAGGTGTGGTACTTACCAAAGAGTAGCAGAGCTTGTCATGGAAGATAAAGTCAGTTTCAGACTGGCCTTCTCTGTTCAGTGCATAATAACCAGCACTGGTCAGACAGGTGAGTAAAGCCTCAGACTCACTACTGTGATGCAGTCTGGAGTTACACATGTATTTTTAAACACTTTTAACATTCCTTCTGCCATCTGGCTGATTTCAACACTGGCTGGGCACCAACACCAATCACTGCTAAATTCTGCATCTTAAAACATAGGACTATTCACTTGCTATAGCAAAGAGTGAAGTGCAATCACAGTATCAGCTCACACTTGAATTTAACAAGGAAACTGAAACACAACTGGTATTTCTTTAGATGAGGTGGGTCAAACTCACCACCAGAATTTGGAAAAACAACTAAAGCAGCAGCTGCCTCTTCCTGCAACAGAATTGCAGCATGTTTGCATCTACAGAGATGACCCGAGAAATCCACCACCTCATTGAACATCACAGTGAAAAACCTTTTAGTTCTGCTTCTGAAGAAGTGAGTATAACATGTACAGGGGGAAAAAAAAAAAACATCTACTTCGCCACAGATGCCCACAAACTCTAAAAAATTTCAACTGCCTTAAAGAAATCTAGTTAAGCATTTTGCCTTTCAATCGATTCAAAGCTCCTACAGGAAACAGGTCTACACTCACAAAGCCCAGTAATTTTTGATTTTAAGTATGTATCATGCACCAGAGCACATAGTAAGAAGAGCAATGTGCATCCTAATAAGCACCCACATTTATGGACACACACCCCCCCCAGGTACTTGGAAATAATCACTATTCAACTGAACAAAAACATACTTCCAACCACCGATTTTCTCTATTAAATCCATGTTTATTGCTTAAGTTTTATCACAGTGGAGATTAAATTATGCTTAATCATCCGGTCAGTGCTTTTGTACCTTCTTTAATGCCAAAAAACCCCCCCCCACGTTTAAACCAAGTCATTCATACACTCGAAGTCTTCTCACCATCCCACCATTCATCGCCTCTGTGTGCTCCTTTAGTTGCCACGAACTGCGAGATTGTAAAAAGGTATAGCTAATAGGCTTATTTATAATACCATTTTCTTCAAGTATTCAGAAAGCAGTACAAGTAGCTGTACTGTGTATTAGAAACATATCTGCACTGTTATTTATTGCTATAGGACCGAGGCTCCTGATGGAATGACGAGGGAAATATTGCATCACTGTGTATGAAGATGATCTCAGCATCCCATCATCATTCCCAACTCCTCCCATGTTAGTGAGCGACACCAGGCCAAAAAACGGGCTTCCTCCCTTTCTCCTTCAGGCAATGGGATCTCGAACTACAAATAAATAAAGCGTACACTCGCAACGTGTGTAGTGCAAAATTCCAAGTAAACAGAATGACACGGAAATAAAACTCATAGTTGCCAACTTTGGTCGAGCAGCAGTTCCGCACCCGGCATCCCACCCTCAGAGCACCCCCCGGCGCCAGCGTCCCGCGTCGGTGACAGTGATTGAAGGAGATTGTTGCAGGGACAGGGGGGACACAGGGCCACCCCCAGAGGGGACAGCCAGGCTTCATGCCACACTTCATCCCGGCAGCACCGCCACACACCCGCCCACGGCACGCAATTCCTATTGGCAACTATGCGGAACATGGATTGCGTGGCCCAGACTAATAGGTCATATTTTTGTTGCTTTTTTTTTGCTTTTTCTTTTCCAGATACAACCATTGAAAGAGAAGAACATCTACAACACTGCGATTTAGAAAGAACTTAATGAGAATTAACAGGTAAAGACATTCAACTTGAGGGGTGCGGGGTGTTTGCTGTCTGTTGGTTGTTCCCTTTTCAAGCAAACCCCAAGGAGTGGTTCGATTCTGCACAGCTCTGGGCCATTACCAAACCTCCTGCACAAAGCACAGGGCTAGATTTTCTTAGGTTTTTCTTTTTTTGTTTTTGTTGTTGTTTCACTTGTTTTTCCTAATTATGCAAATCTACTTCCCACACAGCCGTATTTTGAACTGAAACAAAACCACCTAATATTTTTGTGGCATAAGTTACATTATGCAGAGAAGGGCAAGAAATAAAATTTTGTCTAAATTAAAATCAGGACCTACTGTAGACTTGCTAAAGACCCTTTTCTCCAAAGTACAGGTAGTGAGCAGAAGAGTCATGCAGCTTATCAGTAAAACACATACATATTTTTGCCATTTTTCTTCAGTGCTCATTAAGATTATTTCTTTTTTTAAGGTCTGTGTTCTCAGTCTGCAACTTGCTATTTCTTGCAAAAAGATTGGGAAGAAATTATTTTTCTGTTTTAAACAGCATTGTTACACAACATGTTGAACCTTCAACAAAGGAAACACAGAACTAGGACTAGAGTCCTCTCAGCTAAAAGGATGGATACATTAAAATAAAAAAATAAAAGGAGAACACCTCTGCAAATAAAAAGAAACCTCTCATTTGGGACACACATTGAGCTTTTAAAAACTCAAAATTCATAAATACGGTCATTGTATAGAACTTTAGAGAATTAAGGCTTCTAAAAACTTCAGTGCCAAAATAACCTCTCTGCATCAGTATTAAGAATAAAATATTTTCCATTTTAGGTTGTGCTTGCTTGCTTTTTTTTTTTAAAGACTTCTCTTAGTTCCATAGAATTTCATCATGTAATATTACATACTGAAGGGGAGTGTTAGAACTGCTTATTGAGGTTTTTAAGTAGTTGTTAGACTAAGTTACAGCGATAAAATTCGATTACTGATCTGATTCATTACTACTTTACACGGGGCTGTTGGCTCATTTCACCTTCTTTTCATGCTTAATGTGGCCATTTCTTCTATACTTGCCATTGGGGATCCCGTTCTGGTAGTGTCCATTAACAGCGCTATGCTTGTCGTTTGACCAGAGGTGTTTGCTCTGCTTGCAGACAAACTTGGCCACCCTGGCCAAGACATAGTAAAGTAAGGCAGCACCCACTAGTAGGACAAAGGCAATATCCAGTAAGAAATACTGAAATAAGGAGATGCTGTAAACAGCGGCACGTAGATGTTGGGCTCCGTTGTGGCGGAGGATGTAGTTAATCCAGTACACAGTCCGGTTCACGGGGTGCCCAGGCTGGTCCTTGTGGATCTCTGACAGCCTCTGCGCCCGCTGACGGTAGCTGGGGGACAAAGAAAGAGGGAAGAGAGGAAAAACCCCCATGTTATGCTGTTGTGCAACTGAATGACTGGAGAAATGCAGCACGAGGAGAAACCCGGCTCTGTTTTCACAATAGGTCGTTTCCACTCACTCAGGTCCCGAGTTTCACCTAAAGAACTTTTCATTTTCAAATTCCTCCTCTCCTCCCTGCAAGGTCAACAGGTTATTCACCCAGGACTTGCCTTTTCACTGACAGTAATTGCACAAGGGAAAGGTGATGCAACTGATGTTATCGAGGTCTCTCTATTGACATCCCCCCTGCTGCTCAATCCCTACAGGATTCTCCTTGCCCAGAGCCAGCAACACTTGAAGACTCTGCTCCCATGAAAGCAAGCAGCATCAACAGCACTATGCTCCAAAATTAGGGTTAGCCAGTAAAATATACTGCCAGCTGACACCTCACTATTTTTAATCTGCAGGTTAATCAAAGGTGTTTGAAACAGAAGAACCAGAACAAACTACTTAAGTGACTCTCCTCACACTTCAATAATCCTGAGGAAAACTTGTATGCTGGAATTAGAAAGACTTATGAAACTCAGCTCACAGACTTGTAGTTATTGCCCTGAGTAACTAAAAAAAGTCCTCATTCATAAAATCTTCTTAAAAGATTACCACTGCAAACAAATGATTTCTGAGCTTAAGACAGGTATTATGAATTAGAACAAGAAAATATATATTTTTTTAAACCAAATAATAGGACTCCAGAGTCCCTCTTTGTGAACACCTCCCTATTTAAACTACAACCCAAACTGTGTATGTGTACTTTGCTTCAGGCCTCTGAGGCAGCACAACAGTCAGACTGGCAGTAAGGAATAATCCAGACAGACACAGAGACACCTTGGTCTGCACCGTGGAATATGCCAGGACAGGTTTGTTTCCATAACCTCTCTGCCCTCCACATGGCAACTGCCACACAGAGCAAGTGAGACAACTGAGTTTTGGTACTGAGCAACGAGCCCAGCACCAACACAGAAACCTCAGCCGTTGGGTAATCCCAGGACACAGGACCAACAGCCTCAGACTTGCCCCAGCTGTACACACAACCCCCACCACGCAGGTTTTTTCCACTGCACAAAGGTTTGGAATAGTCATTTAACCCATGAACAACCCCTCACAACATACCTGGGGTCATTAATCACTTTCACCAGGGCTTCATACAACACGCTCTCGGTCATGGTCTTCCAGTTGAGCAGTATGCCCATGCCTTTGGCCTGCACACGAGTCATGGTGTCATAGTGGTCTCCAAAGAGGGGGATCCCCACCACTGGGACCCCGTGGTACATGGTTTCAAAGATGCTGTTCAAACCTCCGTGGCTAAGGAAAGCTTTGATGTTGGAGTGACCTGAAAACAGAAGAGGCACAAAGGTTAAAAAAATACCTTTACAGCTCCTTGATGGGAAGTAATTGAAGCACCTGGGTACAACAGATCTGTCAGTGTTTCCATGGCTGAAACTCAGGCATGTGAAAATGAATACAACTCCCTCTGAAGTTCTCCCTCAGACCACTCTGCTGGAATTCCTCATGCATTAAATGACTTCCTTATACACTAAGAGAGGGAACAGCCAAAGCATAGAAAATTCTCATGTACATGAGTCACATAAAATGATTAATGGAGTAATTAATATGCACTTCTTACTCCAGAGTAGCTGCAGGTGGTGACTACAGCAGGTTTAGCAGTACAAATGAGCGTGGGAGAGCACATTTTAGGATGAAATAAAAGATATTGAGTCACAGGACACCTGGTGTTACACTCCCTCTAAAGCCTCACATGCCTTACTTCAGGTTAGCAAAAACTGACAATCACAGTAACAGCCTGGTGGAATGGAAAAGTCACACTGCCTCACAGCAATTCCATAACCAAAACAAATCTACCTGCTGCAGAAGTCATTTGCCTAATGACTGCATTATGGTAAACACTCCAGCTGACACACAACACACACACACTGATGCTTAGTGCATTCATCAGCACGCACTGGAGCTGGTTTGGAAACTCCAGGTACCCACAGAGAGCCAGAAATGTTCTGTGGCCTCTCGTATCTGCAAGGGACACAGCCATCATCTGGAAATGCTAATTCTGTATTCTTGCTCTGTGACTTCCATGACAGAAGTGATCCTGGCTTTATAGCAACTGCTAAGTCAGCCAAATATTTTTAGAAGAGCAAGCTGAAATCAAGTGAGAATAAGCAGAATCAAAATAGATACTCACCAAGGAGATCATTTTGTGGTAACCACTCGATAAGCTTTGTATTGTTGCCCAAATTCCTTGGTTTGTTCCCTGAAAACCTAAACCAGTAAAAATCAAAGGGAAGCAGAGTGATCACAACCTCCAAAATGACTACTACAGAATAGAGCTGTTTTGTGACAGCTCCACTGACCTACTTAAATATTGTGTTTATTGGAGAGCATTAGAACAGTTACTTAATCACCTGCACCAATTAAGCAAAACAAAGTTGGCTTCTGCATTCTGTGTGTTGAAAAGAGCCTACGTTATTTACACTAAGTTATGGAAAAGCAACTAAACCACATTACTGGTTTGGGCTCCACATGTAGAAAGAACTACAAAGATCTCCTTGATTTAGCCTTGTGACATAAGACTGGCCAGGCTGTACTACCACATCCCTTGTTCCTGGAGATGTCTTGTGTAAATCTTGTGTACAACAGACACAGGTCAGTGATCTGAAGAACAAAAATGAACCCAAAGTCCCCAAGAAACTTCATGTTTTCTTGATAATATTAAGATATTTAATTATGCATCTCAAATTCCCACTGGGGTGAACTGATTGTTTCTCTCTCCCAAGGACCAAGCGCTGCACCTTGTCCCAAGGACATCTTCCTGTTCTACAAGTCACGATGAAATGGAACAGCAGGTGGGTTCCCTTACCCAAAAATCCACTCAATAAATCAGATTGCAGGTAACAGAAATCAAAAACATAGTGAAAAAGCTTCAAAGAAACAAGCAAAAAAAAAAAAAAAATTTAATAGAAGGTTTCCAATGAAATTGCTTCGCATTAAAAAAAATCATCCTCGAGGAAAAAATCTGTTACAATTGATTCCTTTAGTAGAAAAACTGGATACTTCTACAGAGAAATAATCCAGAGAAAACATAATGAAAGTACAAAACAGAAAAGCAGCAAGATCAATTGGGACCAATAATTAACTGGAAGCCAAGCAAAGAAAACATAGTGGCTCTAACCCAAACAAAAACTGATGCAACCTTTACTACAACTATCACAGATTCTGTGCCACAGGCTGAAGAATTCCCATCCTCCTGTTCATTAGTGAGGTTTGCCACTTCAATTACTCCCAGCAGTGAGGACATTCCTTAAGAGATGGCAGGGGATAGACCCCTAAATAGCCTGTTAATACCAATCCAACAGCACAGCAGCAGTTGGAGTTGCAAGACACTGATTATTTGGGAAAAAATGGTTCACATGAACTCCTCCAAATTAATCAGTGATGCTCCATGTGAAGCAGAACTGACCAAACAATTCTGGGGTTTTTCCAGCGAGTTAAGAGCACCACTCAAGATGTTTTTAGAGCTGAGAAAGCTTATTACTGATTTTGACTCCTGCAGATTTCTCTTCCTCCAATTTCTCACTGAAAAAAACACAAGTGAGAAAATCTATAATGAAAGTCTGTGTTCACAGATAAAAGTGGAAAAGGTGCCTATAAAAGTAAGGGTAAAGAGAAAAGAAAACCCAGGATTTAATCATCAGGACTTGTTCTTGAGCCCTAGGGTAGCTTCTTTATCAAAAACAACGGCAGTATGTCACAGATGTTATAACCTTGGATTCTTTCCCCTGTCTGCAATCCTTCCAGGATATCAGCTCCGCATGGGAACATATCCCAGGCTTCATTCTGCCACAAAAATCACTGCTCCTCCTTACTGCCAGGGAACTGCACCATTTTCATGAAGTGTAGGGCACTTACCTCCAAATGACCCTCTGGGGCAGCCTGGCCAGGGCGTGTGCCAGCTTATTAGCGATGTCTTCTGACAGGTACTTCACTCCAGCCCCAAAGGAGACGAGGACAAAGCCGTTCTCATTAGCACCATTCACCCACGTCTGGAGATCCTGGGGGAGGGAGAAGGGACACTGAGCACCACAGAGGCAAAGCGCACGACCAGCAAGTAGACGTGACTTAGGAGGAACGTTGTTGGACCCTTGGTTACTTAACAAGCCAAGTTTCAGGAGCCACAAACATTCCAGAAATTACCAGGAACAATGACTATCAGAATCCATGGCACAGGCCATGAACAGCAAAAGCCTTCCATGTTTGTTTTAGTTCCTATATTAACCACCAATGACTTAAGACAATTTATTCCTTTACTGCTCAGTTGACACACAAGTTAACACATTACATATGAGCTAAGCAAAACATGAAGAGATCCCTGTCATAAAGCAAAGCACAGCATAGGAACTGCATGAATGAAGCCTGGGACCTGGCTGAGCCATTTCCACCTTGAACACAGTGAGAGCACTTCAAAAGCCTTGTTTTGCTTTCTTTTGTATGAAAACAATAAACACGATTTGAAAGAAGCCAGGGCTTCAAAACATACTTTCAGTTTCCACTGCTCCAGTATTTGAAGGAAGATATACCCTTTACTTTTTGAAACAAGAGATTTAAATGCTGCTTTTCTCTAATGCAACCGGAAAACGTGGGAACTAAAACAAAAATTTGCAGATGTATCAGTCAGACGAACATTTTCTGTTTCTCGGGACATGGTTCAGCTCTAGTCTCATCAAGCTGAAGCACAAGCCTGCTCAAGGCCAGTACAGCAATAGGAAGTGAGCAAAGAGAAAATCAAGAGCCCTGCTCACAATGTGCCCCTTGTCCTGGCAATAAATAGCAGGGCAGGCAGGAACGGAGCAACGCCGTGCTATCGTACCCGAGCACAAAACCTGCCACAAAATGCAGCACACCACACTGGGGGCTGCACACTGCTCTCTGCCACGCAGCATAAAAATGCCCATTTTCTCTAGAAACCACACTTCATCCTCTTCCAGTGCTCTCTCTTCTCCTATTTTTTATTCATGTGAAGGGAGAGGAAGGAGGGAAAGGAGGGGAAGTGGCTGTGACCTGCCTCGAAGCTGAATCATTTATTAGGGGCTGAACTTCTGACACAAAAAGTTTCCAAGTGGTTTTGTGATTTATTTAAAGCTCGCCCTTGAATATTAGTTAAGGACCTAAGGCATGCTGCAAATGTCATTGCATTATAGCCATTCTAGTTGTACAAGTAGTTACATCTTAAGCAGTTTCTTATCAGTTTAAAGCTCAAGAGAAAATAACTTTTTGTGGGCTCTGGGACAAATATCTTCCAAAAAGCCCAACATCTCAGCCTTGACTGGTAAGGTTGGCAAATAACCCTGGAGGATCAGCATGTCCTACCTGGGACCGCTTCAGCTTGCTCAGACACATGGTTTCTGCTGCCAGTGACAAGCCTGTTCTAACTGAGAAACAGAAGGCTACAGATACTCTGTGCTTAATCAGAAATTCTGTGACACTTCACAATTCTGATGTATTCACAAAGTAAAAATCATACTTCATTATGTCAACAAAGAGGAAGTGCAAAATATTTCTTTAGAATGGAATTCCTAAAATAACCTTCAAAAATGTCCATCTATAGTACCAAATGGCTACCAAGTACTTGGAATTTTCTGTATAAGGAAAAAGATAGCAACTTTACCATGTACCATAGAATCAGTCACCTGCAAACAGGCTTTTGCACTTTATTATTGTGCAACAGCAAAGCAACCTGCTTTGTGTTACTATGCCTAGTTTCACAGCCAAACCTCTGTAATCCCTCCCTTTGAAGGTAATCCCATTGCTCCAGTGGAACATCACATGTACAAAAGCGAACGGAAAAATCTTGACAGGCAAGACAAGATCCTGACACCAAGCTCAAAGGATGGGATTTGTTTGTTGCATTAAATAGGATTATTTTCAAAAATAAACAGAAGACAAACCAGTTTGCATCAATTGAACCTTAATATCCAGACCAGGGCTGGATGATGCCTGGCTACACCAAACCAGGAGTAAAGGAACCTGAGGCTGCCTTTAGGGTTTCTTTTAAAATAATTGATTTCTCACACAGGTTGAAAACTGCTCCGTGCCAAACTCTAGAAGATGCAAAGAGTTTCAACTCAGCTTGTTGTATTTTTGGTGTGGTTCTTACCCAAATTTTACTTATGCTTGACATTGTGCTGTTAGTATGAGGAATTGCTTACCTGCCTTCTGATCTGCAGCCCCTTTGCAATCTGCTTGCCCAGAGGGGTGCTGGACATCACCACTTGTCCACGGACTGCTCCAAATCAACTACACACTTGTCAGGAGCAGAGTCCTCCCAGCGTGCTTCTAATTCCTGGCACAGCACAGCCTTGATTAAATGGGATCACTAAGCATCACTGGAAATGCAGGAGTTGTGTAAAAATCAGGAAATGGAGAACAGGGAACTTACACTGCCTCCTTGGAGAGCTCCCTGAGTTCATGACCTTCACAAGTCCATTTTTCTCAGGTTCCTTTAACTTCTGATAATTACTTCTCCCGAGAGCTTTTTAGCACAGACTTTTTAAACTGAAGACCAGGTGAAACTTAATCCAAGTGAGTGGCACTCACAGGCCTTAGGTTTTTAAGATAGATCTGAACGTCCTGGTACAAATTAGCTGGGCCACAGCACAAAGGCTCAGTATTTCCTTGTACTTTCCTTGTTCTTTGTGCAGCATACAAGGTGTAGCAGTGATACAGCAGATAAGAAGCGGCCTGTGATCTTGGCACATGAAACAGACTGAATACTTCAACAGTGCTACTACTACAGCTACGTATTTAATTTCATTTCTTGCATTTCTGTTGCTAATTTTGCAAAATATAAGCTTGGAGTGATGCTCCCAGAACCTGAATATTGGAAGGGCACACGCTGATGCCACAGGACAATTTTATTTGCTTGAAATTGCAGCAACCTTCAGTCACCTTTTCACTCGTTAGGGCTGTATTAGCCCCAACACCCCAAGCACCAGCCTTGTTGGATCCACCACCCCAACGCTGCCTGCTAAAAGCCCTCATAGACACCCAAGCTCAACCCCTGTGAGCTCACCCCTTTCTTTTCCTTAAATCCACTTACACTTTTGACCTCCAGCTCATTCTGCCTTCCCGATCTAATTACGCTCTGTATGAAAAGGCCCTGAGTCAGGATGATGAGTCATTAGAGCTGCCCTCATTAAAATCAGCCTTCCCTGTTCGGGCAGCACTTCACAGCTCCTGGCGTGCAGCAAAGCGACCTCCTTTTGCCCACTTGAAATGATTTTCAGGTTTACTGTAAACTCAGGGTGCTTTTTTTTCTTTTTTTAAACTCAAAGAAAGGAAATCACAACTTTTGAGGTCTAACCCACGGAAGAAATCCCGGGAGGGAGGTTATTACACAACAAATTGCATTGAACCCTCCTCAAACTCTGCTTCAAGCATCAGCTGAACAGAGAAGGAAACACCTTTGCCTTCTGCAGTTAATTCAAGACATGCACTTCTTTAAATGGGTCTCTTTCAGTGACTGGAACAGAACACCTAATCTTTTCCCCCCCCAAATATAAGTATTTGCAGATTTGCTTTAGGAAGAAAAGCCCCTGCACCTCAGTTTAAGTCCCAGCACAGGCAGCAACCACAGCTTGGCTGAGGTTACACTGCCAACTCGGCACGCTTAGAAACAGGGCCTGGCCTGCCCCTTCCAAGCCAGGAATCAAGCCATAAGGCATTATAACCCCAAAAACCTCCATGAACTTGAAAGCAAAACTTTCAGGAGAAATTCTAATAAAAAATTAGATCAGGCATTCCCAGAACTTGTGTACATCATGTACATTAGAAGTATAATGATTCTTGCTATTTTCCCACTGAAAAGAAGCTGACATTAATGGAGCATTAAGCTGGATACCCAGGTGCATGCTCAGATTTTCCAGAAATTTTAAGACATAAATATAGCTGAAAAGGGTGGGACTAGAGACCTACCTGCCAAAATGACCTAAGGAAGCAGGCTGTTTTGTCCAGACTGACAATCAGCAGAGAGGCTCATCCAGAGGATAAGTGGGCACCTACAGCTGGACACACCACACCTTCCCACCTCAGATGAGGTGAGCCCATAGGAAAGACAGAACCCCTGGCAAGCCTAATACAGCACATTCAGGTTCTGTACTGAATTGTGACTGAATTTTGCCTTTCACACAGTTACAGCTTCATCTACATTGACAACAAAATATCACCTAATACAAACATTAATTAGCCACCATTTTCACTTTAAGCAATGCATACCAAGGTATGAAAACCTGAAAGGACACCCTCCCAGCTGTGTCCAGCTCTGCCAGACCTCTGCCTGCTTCCATGTAACGTCTGTGCAAATACATGTTCTTGGGGAAAAATAGTGGAAGAGTCTGTGCTTCCATAGGCAGAAGAAGCACTTATTGATCTGTGCTGTACTACAGGCACAAGGGGGAGGACTAAAGAAATAAAATCAATCTTTTGACCATTCAGAGACAGGAATGCCATTGTGCCAGTCCCACTGTGTGAGCTTTGTTCTGCCTGGTTTTCTAATTAGCCATTCTTTGCAGGATTCATGCTAAAGGCACAGCTGTGACTGGAGAGTGAGGGCCCAGCTGGCAGTAACCAGTGGTGCCTAATACTGAGCTTTGTTCCACATAAACAAAGTATACAAATACAAACATAACCGGGTTTAATATCTGAGGCTTTCCCTGTTCAGCTGCTCGATTCAAATGTGGAGTAGCACAAATGCCTGTTCTTCAAATATGGTTGCAAACCACCCTTCCCTCAAGGGAGAGCACAGGCATCCTATGCAACTTCTCCTATAAAATGCTGCTTAGAGCAGACAAAATGAGATCTATTTCAAAATAAATGAGAAGCCACATTAAGCCATGTTTAGAAAGGAGATAAATAAACAGAAAGGTACACAGACAATTTTTATGTTGCTATGTGAACTTGTCTGGCATCTTCTTAACAGGACTTTTTCAGTGACATATTTCTTTATGAAGACATTTTTATTGCAAATTTTGTTAAATCCACCCACCAGCACAGGTGGTCAAAGGTCATAGATGCCATTAAACAACCTTTACTGTCACAAAACAAACAAGACCATATCATATAATCTCAACGTTCTAAAACAAGTCACCAGTCCACAGCAAACCCAGAGAAACACTGTCACCTGGGCCAAAGTAAGCTTTGCATTCACTTGCCATGAATTTGTAACTCAGTTTACAACTAAAAATAGGAGTTATTTGCTCTAAGGAGTAAAGAACACAGAACACCACAGTGAACTCCTGACTGGATGAGGCAGAGGATGGCTCACACCTGACTCCACACATCCAGCTGTTTCTGGTGGCTCCATGTCACACTCCTGAAGTTATTTTCCAGCAACTCAATTCCTGCCTTTCCTAAACTAGGTCCACCAGGCAAAAGTGCTCATCCCATTTTATCAGGGCTTCTTCCCTTCCACATCAGTCTTAGTTTAAATAGGAGCACACACACTGCTCCCAATGACAACAAGATCCTCCCAAGCTCTCCTTTTCCTCTGGATTAAGAGCAAATTCATTGTTCTTTTCCCTGGGTTTTAGCAATGAGATCTACTATAGAACAAGTCCATACAGATAACATTCACACTATTTTCTTATATTTGGTAATTCATGCTAATGCACAGTACAATAATTCCCAGACCAATACCCTGTACCCATTAAAAGGCATACTCAGAATATGGCATTAGACTAAAACCCTCTTTTCTAGCTGGCTAAAGCCACACTATCAGCTGGGAAACCAAGTAAAATCTGAACTGTCTTCTATCAGCACCCCAAGCATTACCAAGTGCACTGTCACCACATATTAATCTAACAAAGTTGTTGACAGAGTGCTTCATTAATATTAGACACAGATCCAGACCTGTTTAACACTTTGCTTTCACATTTCTAATTATTTGAGATATATATATACACACACTGTATATTTGGCTTATCAAAATACACTGGGGAATTAAAAAAACCTTTTAAGTCTTATGAAGCTTTCCAATGCCTAAAATACTGCATTTTTTTATCCCTGACCTTTACTGTCTTTTCCCATTTAAATACTCTGACAGTGTTGGATGTTAAGCTCATTTAACTTCAAAAAGCAATGAAATTCACTCTCAAAAACAGAGTCAGGAAACAGTATCCCAAGCTTTTGTTGCTCTCTCATACCATGGCCCCCCCTCTGGAGTTCCAGGAGTATCCAGTGAAGCCCCTGAGAACAGAGTCTACCCAGAAGTAGAGGTCAACCAGGAAACTGCTGCACAAGTACTTCCCTGCTGCAACGCTCCTGTCAAAAATCCATTACTCACCAGACCTCTGGCAAGCTCCCTGGGAAAGCAACCTTGCCTTTCAACGCAATGGGAGGAGTGGTAAACAAGGAGCTTGTCCTTCAGGGGAGGTTATTAAAATCACTGCAGAGAGCAGCAGGGGCAGGAGAGGTATCCTCAAATCCAGGATCCAAGTCAAAAAAACCTTGTTGGTGCTAACCGAGAGGCAACAGTCTATTAAAAAAATACCCCCAAAGGCCACTTTCCTAAACATGAACTAACAAGCATGCACAGAAAGGTTGATGATCACCAAACAAATGCAAACTAAGGTTTTCCCAACCCTTCTACACTTCGAGTAGCTCCCTATGTAGCAAAAAACTCTACAACTCTCAAAAAAAATAAACCAAACCAGTTTGAAGTATGGAGACTATTTTTACTTTCTTCATAGAACATCAGGTTAAATTCAATTGCAGCAAATACAGTAAGAAAAAAATTAAAGAGAAGCTCAGTTTTAAAACCAGACCTCTGCATTACAGATATTGACACATATCCCCTTCCATAAATCCACATTATAATCTAACTTACATTCTCATTGTCACTCTAACCTGCAACTTTGATTTAATGATAGCAATTTCTTCATATCCTCTTCAGACAAAAGTGTCTCTTTCCTCCTGGGGCTTACCTCCTCCCTTCTCTTTTTAAAGATCTATAAATACACATAAAATTTATATACAGTATACACATTTGTATGCAATAGTTACATAAACAGGCTGTTCACCACCCATTCTTCAACAAGCCTAAGATCAGCTGGCTTCTGACCCTGTGTGATACACACATCCTTCACCAAGATCTCCCTCTTCTCCTCTTCAGCTCCCCCACTTGGGATTCCCCAGGTGGGCTGTGAACAGCCTAGGAAGGCTCATGGAGATGTCCCTGCAGAGCATATTAACCACAAAAAAAGGATCTACCTCTCTTAACCATTAAGCAATTAGGATATCTAAAAAGCTGTCTTGATGATTATTTTTAGTCAGTAATATTAATAATTAGGCTTGCTGCTCAGAAATACCAGCTTTGACCACATTCTGATCCCCACATTCTAGAAACTCTGTATCTAAACACAACATGTTCCAAATACCACAGGAAAAAAAAGCATGACTTTGGAAATAAATTCCCATCTTCTGCTTTTCTACATGTTATAAATGGGAAAAACATGGGAATAGCACTAGCTCATTATTTGTCCTACATGAAGGTCATTCCCCAAAACTTGGAAGTGACTCTGCACATTCAAGTCAATAAATATTGTTGATTGACGTGTTGTAATACGAGCATGATGAATATCCTAAATGGGCGTATTTAAAACCACAAAACCTGTTGAAAGCAGCAGCTCATTAACCTATTTATTGTTCACCAGCCCTGTCCTACTGGTGCATCTGAGACCTGAGGTTACAGATTTATGACTCTGGGTACCTGGAAAGCTCAGACAACACTTACCTGTGGAACAAAACATCAAACGCTGGGGTGGAGGGGAAAAGCTTTACCTAAAATATATTTCAGAGCCAAAATACACGATCACAACAGTTCAGCACAGGATTTACACAGTACTGCATCATCTCCATCATCCTTAAAAGGCGTTTTGCCTCCCCGGCTGACAATCACATGCATTTTAGAACACCTCTAAGACTGCTTTCCTCCGCCAGAAATTTACTGTCCAAACAGCTGTACAAGAACTATTCCCCGGGCTTTAAAAAAAAGAAATACTAAAAGGATGGCCCTGTGCCATGTGCAAAACCTACTGCTACAGCCTGCAAGAGCTTATAGACCATGTCCTTGAATTTGAATCAAGGAGAAAAGTCAGATTTAAGGAATAAAGCATCTCTTTAATCTTCCCCCTGATTTTAAAGATAAATATCAGTACTAGCTACACACAGCCCCAGTAAATACAACTGTCAGCAAGGCTCGAGGGTGGGGGGAAGAAAAAAACCAAGCTTTTAGTGAAAATATTTCAAAGCCACCAATTTGCTCCATACTTAGATCTACACGGTAACAAGCTCAGATAAGAGACATACAGGGAGGAGTGAGGAAGTTACTGCAATTACTATCTACTGTTGACAGCTGTGGCTGAAAGGACAACTGCTTACTCTGAAACGTGCACACCCTCCTCCATGGCATAAATTTGGTTTACTCATGAAGTATTTCCCAAGGCAGCAGCTTGTAGCACCCCTCAGCTTCCTGCCCTGATTCAGGGACCATCTTATCAGGCTCGTTAATGCCTAATACACATTAACCCAGTCACAAGACGAATGCCAGAGCAGAGGTTTCTCATTGTTTCTTCAAATGGGTGTTCCTTTAAAAAGCCAGCTTCATTCAGATCCCTCTGGAGAAGCGCAGCCAGGGAGCGGTAGAGGAGCCTTTTACTTTGCTAATGCCCCCTGACAGTTACCGGGGAAATACTGCCAGGGAACACCACACACTTGATAGTTTAAGTCAGCGATTACCTTAAGGACTTGATAGTCCGTCTGTCTCTAGTTTTTGATCTCTTAAGGCTAATTCTGATCCCACTGTCCTCTGTGAAGTTCAACACACTTTTCTGAGTTAACTGCAAACCCTCAACTCTATTCCACACGCACGTAACATTTGATTTACTTATGGATAATGGGTACAGCCACAATCACCTCCTAGCTTTTTACAGAGCTACACACTCCATTCAAGAATCATCTTCTATCCCCAGTTTAACCAGTGAAAACATCACGCTGGCTACCACAGAGGACAGCTAATACTTCACGCTCCGAGCTTTGCAGAGCGACCACCACCACAAGTTAGGGTCAAGCTTCACCCCCGGGCAGAATGTGCCATGCCCAGGCACTTCGGGCGCTGCGGGACACGCTGCCTCTCCCGCACGGGTGAGAGCGACCCTGCCGTGCCGGGGAAGAAGCCGCAGGACGCCGCAGGAGCGGTGACCTCCAAAGGACCCGCTGCTGTCCCCGCTGCTTGGCACGGAGGATCGCTGCGACCGCGCCGAGGGACACTGCGCCAAGCGCAGAGCGGGACACTGCCCCGGGGGGACAGCTCGGGGGAGGACTGCACAGGTACCACTCGGTCCCCGCGGGGACCGCAGCCTTGCACCAGCACGGCAGAGCCTTTGCACACACACACACACACACACACACACACACAGAGTAGTGCACGCTGCAGCAGCCTAGATTTGGCTGCATCTCCCGTGGTCCCCGATCCAAGCATCCCCCCACAACGCACAGCAACCCGCAGGCAATAAGTGGGGCTAAAACGGGGATTTACCAACCCCATCCGCTGCCCAGAACCGAGTATTAATGCAGATGGGACAAAGCAACGTTGAGTAATGCCCCTTTCCCCTTCACACATGAAGTGTTACATGACATGGATATTCTGCACCCACTGCTCCACAGTACCTTTAAAGCTGTGGTTTTCTAACTTGAAAGAAGTTAACACAGGTGCAGATTTGAGCATCCACAAAACCGAACTACCATATCCCCTAGAATGAAAGAATGGCCACCTCATGGCACTTGAAAAGACCTTGACCTTTATCTCCTCATTGACTGCTAAATTATTCCTCTCCACCGCTTATTTTTAGGATGCTACTTATGAGCAGAAAACTAGAGCTTTTCGGTCAAGTGCAGACATTCGGGTTTAATTGAACAAACTACTCGGTTATTTTTGGTGAGGGGTAAAAAAGGAAAAAACCTCCAGCAAAGCAGCAGTGCCACTGAGATGCCCAAGTGTTCTGTGTTGACCAGTATTTTGGACTTGAAAAAATAACAAAAACAACACCGACTTTTTCCTAATACTTCTCCAGCAGACAAAGTGGACTAGGCTACTTACAAGCAGTTTTGGAGACTGTAAGAGACTCAATAACGTGTAACACTAGCTTAAATGTGCCCGCTAAAGCTGTTGTCTCCAGCCACACACCCCTCTTTTCTGATCATATCTGGGTAGGAGCATCATTTATGAAAGAGCTCCTGAAGCATCACCAATTTCAGCGCAGCACAGCAATGTGAACCAGCTCTGCTTCTGGCTCACCTCAATGCACCAAACTAAAAGCTGCAGAAAATAAATTAGCCAAGGCTCCTGCCTTAGAGATGCAGCAGGGGCAGGGAACAGCCGCAGCGCTCCCTATCCAGGTTTAATCTGCCAGAACAGAGCCACAGTTAGGAATTTTATCTCGCTGCTCAGTGAATGCCAACTGATTACCCAGTAATGAACCTACAACACATACCACAGGGGATTACGTGTAACACCTTAGGCAGGGACAAATTACAGGATAAAAGATGAACACGCTCCCTCTGTTTCAATCCTGCACGTTCAAATCTCGTGCTTAGAACACTGAAAGAATGAACAGCCCGATAAAACTGAAGACAAGGTAAATAATGTCTCAGTTCAAAATAATGACAGGTGGTTTCTTTCTCCCTACTGTAATATTTACCAGCATGTACCAGGCTATTTCCAGGTCACTGTCCCTCTGGTTATATTAAACAGAAAGACAAAACAGACAGCGTTAACCTAGTGCCCAAATTAATCATGCAAAAGACATTTTTTTTTTCCTTCTTGCAAAGCAAGAAACTACCAGTTAGGAAAAGGAAGACAGCAATCCATCCTACCAAGTTCTCCTGAAGGGAACAGAGCTGAACTTTTAGACAGCACAGGGGTACCTTTAACCTGCTTTCTGAGGATACCTGTGCAGACTGACCGTGTCCAAACACAGCAATGCACACGTAGGGAAGAACCAGTTAGAAGCACCACTGTTATGGGCATCTGATAATACCCTGGAGTACAGACAACAGCAGTCTTCATGCAAGGCAGAAAAAGGCATTTTAACAAGAAAATTGTTGAGCACTGCAGGTCTACCTACCCATTTACAATCCACGCATAAGCATCCATTAACATGCACCTCCAATTCAAGATCTACCTTTATGTACACATAAGCAAAGGGTAAATAACATGGTGTTCTGTGAGATTTTTTTTTGTTCTGCTTGTCACTACTGTGTTGCTTAACAGAGAGGCCTTCTTAGGCATCAGGTATCAAAGATCACCTACTCTACTGAACTAATAACTTAATAATTAACCCATGCAGACAGGATTTCTGGAGTCAGTGCAATCACTACCACTGTTTCAGTACCTGATGGCCAGCACATGCATAGTAAAAAACTCACATATGAGTGTAGCAGTCACTTAGGTCAATTCACATCTCTATTTCTTTTTTTTTTCATGGTTATATACACATAAAGACATTTTTACTTATCAAACCCAAGGGAGGCATAAAAACATACCACAAAGAACACTAACACCATGAGGTTATACAGTATAACTTATCAGCAGGATTCATCCATTCTCCCTTCTTCCCATTTTAAACCTTATTTGGTTAGAAGCTCTTGATGTGATTTCTAAGACAGAGCACACTGTTTTTCACCTCTAATGCACCATTAAGCAATTTACTCAAAAGCAAAATACTTCCTGCAACCACAAAAGACTCATTTTGTGGAGTCTGTCCCTCAAAGTTCCCCTCACCACCAACTTCCAGCAACCCCAAGAGTATATTCCACCAAGCAACAGCAAAACACCAGATGCCATTTGAAATTCACTGCTGAAAAATGATCACTCATGACACGAGGTCAACCAGCAACCACAAAGTGACTGTAAAACTCAGCAAACCTTACTTCTGGCAGAGGGCTGGCTGGTTTGGTGAGGATTCCTCCCACATAAACAACGTTGGGTAGCGTAGGTCTCGGGAACTCCAGTGCTACATCAGTACAAAGCATCCACAGGCTGGATCCATGAACCAAGTCATACATGGACCGTTCTGGAAGAACCTTGTGTTTCTGCATTATCCTTTCGTATTTTGGCAGAACCAAAAAACTGACTCCAAACCTTGAAATAAGATAAACAACAGTATTTTTAATCCTCTCAAATAGGTTCATGTGATCTGTGAGCAGCGAGTTAAATTCAGGAACATAGGACAGGGGAGCTGGAGCGCCCACTTCTGCTGGATACCAGAGGCCAGTGGAAAACACAGCGTACTTAACCCCTAAAAGATGAGCTATAACAAATCCACACATCTCGTTGGGATCTACCAGGAGCAGGTCAAATTTTTCCTGTTTCAGGGCACGCATGAGGTCTCGGTTGCCAACAATCATGTCACAGTTCTTGGAGTAGTGGTCCAAGATATCGAACAGTTCGAGGGCTGTCAGCCTCCCCGAGAAGATACTCCTCATCTTGGACTGGAGAAAATCATCCGAGGTGCTGCTGTTAAAGATCCCTGGGTAGCGCTGAAGTCTATAGTGATTAGATGGAGGAATCTCTCTGCCCTCAGAGAGCAGAAACACTGTCTGGTGACCTTGGTCATGCAAGGCTGAGGCCAGAGTCTTGAAAATATAAAGATGGCTTTCAAACATAATTGGCGGCACGACGACGATTTTGGCAGCCCTCGCAATCCCGACAGCACTCCACAGGAGAATGAAAGCTGGAGCGGACGGCTTCATAGCTGGAATGGGGAAAAAAAGCATTACATCAACACACAACAGATTTGTGAGCTACGGGGGAATTTAAAGCAAGTTATTATCTGGCCGTCCCATGAAAGATCAGCACATCTCCCTGTTTTGAAAGCATCTTTGCAGCAGTCACAGGGAACGAGACACTTTGGTTCAGAGGGCACTTGGCACCACCCTGTTTCCAGCAAGATCTGCCTTCTCCCCATCCCTCCCTTTCCATCTGGCATTAAGAGTAAACAAGAGGCTTCTTCCCACACAGACACTGATATGGCACCTGCATTAAACAGCAGGAAAACCAACTGAGACAGTGAGCTTGGTACCCTCCACACAAATAACACATGCGCCGCTTCTCAATTGTAAATGCCATCCAGCAGCTCCCAGGCCTCACGTCAGCTCTGAAAGCCAAGTCCTGCTACACTTGTGATTATATTTAAGACCACAACTGCATCATTAAGTTAGCATAACTTATTAAGTGACCGAGAAAGATGCTAAGTTCAAAGACCCAAAGGCTAAAATGCTGTATTTATTCACACATGAGACCCAAAGGAAGCACTGGTGATCTTCAGTGCATAGGATGTAAGATGACTCTTAGTATAAATACAACTCAGCCTTGCTCCCTTCAACTGGAACTCATCCTACATCCATTTTGCAGTTTGAGCACATCACACTTCACACTACTGCTAACACCATTACGAGCATTGCTACTCCAAGGTCTTGTCTGAGAGGTCCCCACAGACTTCAAGTTGTCCTTCAGTTTGCAACTCTCTGGTCTCATTTAAAGATAAGATTTTCTGATGTTTTGTTTTCCTATAAGCCAATGGAAACAGAGAAGGTTGGGTTTTTTCCTCCCAAAAGGACATGTAAAATTTTCCTTTAGTGTCAACACTGATTGGACTGACAGGGGTGTAAAATCAAAATCAGGCAGTAAGAGGCTACCACAGAGTAAGAACCAACTTTACTTTGAGCTTTCAAAAATTACACCTTGTGTATGAGAAAAAATTGTAGCAACAAGAGGCAGTGCTACACACCTGAACATCTCAACTTGCATTGAAGCACCTGGACAAGTACTTCATTCTGAACCTACTTAAATCAGCACTTGAACATGCACTTGAGCACCAGCTCTAGCCTACACTGAGACTGCCACCCTAAACATGGTTCCTGTCAGAAGCAGGCTGCTGGGGAGAGGGAAAATAGTTCTTGCACCCCTGTTTTGGTGATTTAAAACCCTGTACGCACCAGATGAAAGACAAGCACTTTAGAAGCAGAGAGGCTATGTCAAACTCCTCAGCCACCATAACCCTCCTAGGACAGAGAAACTAGCACAAGCCAAACCAAACAATCTGCTCTTTCCTTGTGCCAAACCAATCCATGCAGAAGCCTGAGTCTGTTGCAGTGTCCTTTATAAGTAAGAACAGATAATGTTGCTACTCAGTCCTTATCTCCTTACAGTGTAGTCTTTTAACTGTCCTACAACAAATTACTCAGGACTCTTAGAATTATGCAGAACATGAGACACTATCTAAATTATTATTATACTTACTATATAATACTTCTTTTGTACCATTTTAAAGTTATATTACTATACAATATTAAGATTCTGAAGGAAGCATCACCAGAAGCATCTGAGATGCTCGCTATGCCACACCACTGTCACTGCCATCAGCAGAGGGCTGTGCAAGTGCACAAGAGCACAGGTTTGGTGTAGTGCCAACAAGCCATAGAACCACAGAATCATTCAGGTTGGAAAAGACCTCCAAGACAGGCAGCCCAACCTTTGAGTGAACCTTGTCTACTAGACCAGAGCACTGAGTGCCATGGCCATTCATTTCCCAAACACCTCCAGTGACAGTGACTCCACAACATCCCTGTGCAGTCCATTCCTACACATCCCTCACCTCAGCTGCCCCTCAAGGGACCCTTTCCCAGTCCACTGTCCTTCCCTGGACACACTCCAGCACCTCAATGTCTTTCTTGAAGTGAGGAGCCCAGAACTGGACACAGCCCTCAAGGTGTGGCCTCACCAGTGCCCAGAATAGAGGGAGAATCATTTCTCTAATCCATGCTCAGCCCTCTTCAACAGGGCCCACTGCAGGGTAACACTCCTTAGGTAAAAATGGTTTAAAAAAAACCCCAAACGTAATGGCTCAGCAATGAAACATCCAAGAAAAATGATTAATCAAACTTGGAAAAAAACCATTATTGATTCCATGTCCGCATGCTAGAAGCATTCCCACGGTATTGAGTTACTGCTCCTGTCAACAACAGCAATATTACAAAACCATGAATGGAGGAGCAGGATTGGGAAACTCAGTGTTTCTATCAGCAGTATAAATCAAAGGCTCTGGCAGCCCAAGGGCTAGTCGTGATCCAACAGGTTGTCAGATACCGGCTCTGCTCCCATCTCCTGACCCCACAGAGGCCCAAAGCACAACTCAGGAAGATAATCCTTAGCCCTAAGGCATATTTCCATGGCCTGGTTATGATCATGCCATCAAAAGCCATGGGAATTACAGCTGTACTTCCCTGGGATGCTGACAGTGCTCTCCCACTGCTTCCTATCCCCATACTCACCGCACAGCATTTTAAACGGGAACCACATGGGCTATTCTATTCTTTATGAAGGCATTTTAAAGCACTCCTTACCTAACACAAGAATCTGACAATGTAACTACAAACAATTTAGCAATTATTATTTTTTCCCCTTCTTGTGGACTACCAGTGTCAAGAGATGACAACACTTTGCTGGCAGTCTGTACTTTGTGGTATCTTCAGAACTGGTAAAACAATCACTTCTCCAGAACCTATTATGCAACTCCCCTTTTCAACACAAGCACCTTCCCCGAGGACAGGAAAATATATGTACAGGATCTGCCAAGCCATAAAGATATTAAACACATGATGCTATTAGAGAAATGCCGATTAAGTGACATTTTTACTAGGAAAAATGGCACTGACCTTCTACTGAACTTCTGGCAGGAACCTGCAGCCTCATCATTTTGTGCCCTGGCCAGACAGAAGCAGTGGCTTGGAAGGCTTGAATTTAATAGGAACAAGGGCAATAAGCAACAGCATTTTGTAAGCCAATTAATCATGAGCATAATGTCCATTTGGCAGACTGGGAAGGGGGAAGAGGTAGGTGCCCAGAGCCATCATCAGGGCATCAACACAACCACACCAACTCAGCTCCAGGTGCTCTCCCAGATGCTCCTTCAGCAGGGAATTCCCCCAGCACATCAGGTATTCCCACCAGGATAGGGAGAGCTGCAGAGACCTGCCTGTTCCAATGGGAATTCCTGATTCAGCTCATCTCCAAAAGCAGTGCCCAGGCAGAGGGGGCTTGACAGGACTCAGGGAGGTGTTGAGGTGAGGCTCAGCTGGAAGCCAGGTAACCACAGCCACAAGACTCTTCCCACTAACCTCCAGTCACACTCCAGCAATAAACTCTCAGAACAAATTACGTGTCAAAACAAATAAAAAAGGATCAACAACCAACACAACCACCTTCTGTTTCTGCACACCTGGCGCATTAAAAAAAGAACTGTAAGATGTCCTGACAGAAAAGAAGGCCCAAACCTAAAAGATGATGACTTTGTCCAAAACCATTTACAATATGAAACCATTTTGTATCTGTCTTAAGTGTTGTTAGGATTTGCCTCCATTAAGTAAGACTGTTTCAGGGTCTGAGTTGGCATGTAACATCCTTTTATCAAAGAGGGTGAAAAGAAAAATCCAAATTTGCCAGGATTTTCAGAACAAATCCCCCAAGTAACAAAAAAATCCCACAAAATGATCACCGAACCAAAGTCTTTAATTTCAGTCAAAAAAGCCGCAAAAGCAATGGCATGGAGAAAAAAAATGCAGAGTGGCTTTATAGGACTGAAACTGACTGCAAAGGGTTCACCTACTGGAGCACAGCAAGAAAGTTTAATAGTAAAGACACTAAAGATATACCAAGTCAAACATTAAACCTACTCCAACAGCTGCTCATTAAGTTAATTTGACTCATTAACTACATATGGCATTATTAAAATGGAAGACAAAGTATGAGTTTTAAAGTGTTACAGAAAACCAAGCACACTCATATAAGACAGCTGACCAAAACACTTAAAAAAATCAGGATTTGTGTTTTTCCATTCACCCAGGAGGACCAAGCAGAATCTAGAACAAAATGTGCGACTACACCGAAAACAGTGACTTCCAGAGAAAAAAATAAGAGCAAGGATCCTTCTCCCCACAGAGTGCACAATGCTCTAATAGTTGAAAGCTGCTGGGCAACGTGGAAATAAGCTGAAAGATGTTTAGGTTTATAAAAATTACATTAAAAAGTTAATGCTTAAATTAATATAAAAATGAACTAGCACTACACCTACTTCCATCTTAAGTTATTTTAGATTAACTCCAATTAATAATTTGTGTAACAGTCAATTACAGTGCTGGAATACATACCCAAGGTGAGATTTAGATTTGCTACCAATCCTTAATAATCTGCTAATCACTCTGTAATTAAAACTTCTGGGCATGGTCGGGTGTATTACTGGTTTATATCACTGGCTGCCTACCTGCTATTTCTGAAACTCTCAGAAATAACCATTTCCAAGCCAGCAGTATCATTGCTGATGTTTTCCTCCATTACAGACAAATCGAGAAGCAGAAGAGCCTCTCAAGCACCTCCACACGCAGCACAGCTTGAACTCCAAATGCTCCAATGTTTATCATTCTCAAAAGAGTCAACAGTTCTCAGGTACTTACACCTATGGATATAAAAAGTCCTTTTTATTCACTAGTAACACACAACACTGCTGACTTCTAAAGCAGCAAAGGAAGCTTTATAGAGCTTGAGTTTAGCGATGCAATTTGCTTTTTTAAGTTCCTCCTTTCCTTTCAGCCTCTCTTTAGATTTGCTAAGATTTGTTGAGTTTACCTGGGCAGCTTGACCAGGACCTCTGCCGGGAAAGGTGCCCTTCATCCCAGACAGCAGCGCTGCTCTGACAGCAAAGGAGCAATCTCCGAGCTGCTGAGCGCTCTCACCTTACCCAAAGGGCTCAAATTACTCATTTACAATTTAACAGAGACATTAAAGGAGCAGGCTCACCGGCCAGGCTGCCACCTCTGCAAGCCCAAGTGCAGATGCTAATTAGCACTGAAATCACTATGTCCAAATGGAAAGCTAATGACGTGCATCACAGGAGTATAAATATTAAAAAAGGGGACACGTGAGGTTTGTGGGCTTTTAAGCAAACTGGATACCACAAACTGCCACCAGGGACCACATATTGTTACCTGATTAAATGAAGCTCCAACCCTGCCCCTCCAACTGCCATTGACATGAACTTATTTCATGTGCAAATCCGTTTGCTTTAGATGTTATTAAACACAGTTCTACAGATAAAACACGGTATCCAGCCTTCACAAGCTGCTAAACACCTCAGACAAATACAGAACCAAGCCTTAACATGGCCAGCTACACGACCGAAGGCCCTGTAAGCCAAGCCTTTTATCAAGCCCAAGACAGGCAGGAATGACTAACAAAAAGCTCTTACAGGTAAGTATAATGCTGAAAGAGGAATAAAATACTCCAAGACAAACTAAACATTCACTAACACTAGTTACAGGATGATTCCATAATAAACATGTACTCTAATCTTATCAGTGTCAGCCACATGCAAGCAGCTGATATTGAAGACTAAAATATATAGAGAAGCATTTACATGATGCTTTGATTCTGGACACACTATCTATGGGAGGAAATCCACTGACCAAATCACATCTGACAGCAAATCTCAGCAGATGCTCAAATTAACAGACACAGGAAGATTTTAATTAGTGGCATAACAGATGACAGCAAGAAAGACCACTATGCTGAAGCTTGAAACACAATTTGACCCCTAAACCCTTTAAGCCAGTAATTGTAAAGTACATTCTCAACCCACAACACTGTTTGCTCTGCTGTACATATTCCACAGGCAAGAGGAAATACCACCCCATAATGCTTTTGGGAGCATTAAAGTAAATCAGGCCCATAAGCTGACTTCAGGCAGTGTAAGATGCAGAAGCAGTTGCTACTATCCAGCACACAAAAACATCAAAAAAGGGGGAATGTGCAGAGCCCGGGGGCAACAACGCAGCACATTATCTAGGAAGAGACTCCTCCAACAGGTATTGTATAGCCTTCAGTTCTTCCCATCACACATCTTGTTACTAATTGCTGAGGGAGGGTGTGCTGTGATTGTTACTCTGTGTTGTAATGTTTTAGATAAGTGTTAAGATCTGGCTTTTAACTACAGATCCTTTTTCAACTCAGCAGATAAATTAAGAAATTAGTAAGAAACCAAGTGTGCATAAACAGGAGCAGGCTTTTTACTTTACTTTGTACAGTCTCCCAATTACATCTTCTATCCAAAAACTGAAGCACTTCAATGCACCCAATCTCATCCAAAAGATACAAGAGGAAGATTTATAGGCATTATGATGTCACTGCAATCCTTACTGTGTCAACTATGCAAACAGCAAAGGAGCTGTTCAGAGGGAATCAGAACGATATGCAGTTTATGAAACTGCTTTTGTTATTTGTGCAACCAGTTTTATCAGACACTGAAGGATTTTACCTGAGCTTTTCTCATGAACAATGGTAGGAAAACAATTTTAAAAATCCTCACTCCAAAGGTAGCAAGTTAGAAGAGGCACTTCTTCAAAATACAGGTTTTATAGCTCATACACAAATACTTCCAATAGACATGTGAGTAGGTAGATCTTTCACAAGTTAAATGATAAAAAAAACTCTTAAGCAAGGCATAATGTCCTATTAAGGTGAGTTTACAGCAAGTGGCCAAAGTATAATGTTCTTGGCAACACTTTGCCACTGGCTTCCTGAAGTAGGAACTTTGAGTCTGCATGGCTATGAAAAGCTATCCTAAACTTCTGAAAATATCAATCAGACCTAAAAAGATTAAAGACTCACAAAGACTGTTGTTCCATGAATAGGTTCTAAATCTACTGAAGACTTCTAAAGCTACACACAGTCAGATCTGATCTTTTACACCAAGTCCCAGCACACCTTGAGCTTATAATGCTGCAGTACTGACAGCAGTCAAAAACTGATTTACCTGAGAGTAAATGTATAAAGCCTAATTAAACATTCTCACAACAGGGCAAAGGCACCTTTCACTTGACACAACCTACAATTCTTAACATCACACGCACTAGAAAGAAGAGAGCAAACAGTATGCAGGTCAAAATATAAACTTTATTGAATGCTACTGCTGTACTACTACCCATTTTCAAAGTTCAGTCCAACTAACTGCATTGAAGTGAGTTCCATGAAGATTTTACAGCCTGTGAAATATTAACCTTCGGAAACCTCCCAGGCAGGGTAGCCAAAACAAATCAAGATATACTCCCGAGGTATTTTAATAACCCAAATAAAACCAAAAAGAACAAGAACAGCAAGTATTTTTTTGCTCTGCTGTGCACCAGGCAACTCAAATGGGGCATTTCAAGATCTGTGTGGTTTCACTTGACATAGCGGGGATTAGCAAAGCCCACAACTTCCACATGGCTCCTTGAACTGAAGGAACCTGCCTCCGTGTGCCAGCGACTCAGATTTCTCTGCATTGGCACTCTCTGTTATGCAGGTCTGTTCCTCCCTGCCCACCCCGGGTACCTTGCAAAGATAACTGCTGACTGCACACAGCCAGAGAGCCATCTGTTCCTAAGCAGGACACGAATATCCCTTGTGGAGAGATTTGTCAGGAAAGGTTCTCACGTCGTGTTGGATGAAGTAGACAAATTATACACCTTCCTCAGAGCTATTGTGAGCTCACAGAAGATGCAGTAGCTTAGCACCAACAAACAAGTCCCTTGAGAGAGTCCCCTCACCTCTGGACACTTTCTCTCCAAACACCAAGACCTGAAAGAGAAGTTTTTGCACCAGGAAGCAACCAGAAATACTGCTGTGACATCCAGGGCTCGGGGCCTTAACAGAGAGAAGCCAACAGGTTATTCCACACTTCCCAGGGACACCAGTGCTGCTTAAGACATCATTTACTCACCCTGCTCCTGCTGTGTGACCACACTGCCCTGAAGAGCCCAGGAACAGAGCAACTCACCACAGGACCAAGTGCAGAAAATAAGAGAAAACCTTCTACCTGCAGAGAGCAGAAGGTACAGGTGCCACAAGCGGCTGATGGTGACAAAGATGTTTCCATCAAGGGGTCAAAGCTGCCCAGGAAGCTTTTGCTCTCACACTGGCATCAAAAGGCAGGCCAAAACATTGGCTGAATGAAATAACAAAAAGAAAAAAAAGGAGAAAAAAGAAAAAACTCGACTCTTTATTTTCAAGACTTTGATCAGTGACTGAATCTAAGAAAATGACTCTCTGAAGAAGGAGCTGGAAGAAATCACAGAGCACTTCATAGTGAGCTTAATTTGTTGGTGCAACAAGCACAGCCTGTAATTACATGCTGCCATCACCCAAGCATGAATTTTGCTTCATGAACAAGCCTCAGGATATGAAACAACATTACTTTTAAACTTCAAGCCATTTTACTGGGATTTTCTTTTAACTTTGATAATTATTTGGGGGGGATGCTTCATTTCTCACTCCAGTTGGCTTCAGCTTGGTACAAGCTTCCCCTGGTCACACCATCACATGACACCCAGAAGAACTCAATGAATTTCTTTGTTCCTTTCTGACTTCATCCTATAGCAAATAAGCACATTTTAACAAGCCACACAAACAGAATCACAAAGGAAACCATCACAGGTTTGTTTCTGTAGGGGGAAGTCCAACTTGGAAAAAGTTAGAATACATGATTTAATAATTTTGTTCTTATTCAGCTCAATTATAATAATTGTAACACCACCACACACTCCAGAAACATTCAGATTGTTCAGTCTGTTACTAATTAGTTTGTTTTGAAATTTACAGGTAGGTTTTATTTCAGGGTCAATTACTGCCTATTATTTTCAGATTTGTGTTTTGCAGTGTCTGCTCTGAACCACCTCCTTGCAGAGTTTGGGCCTAGGGTAAAGATAAAAGCAGCGGATGTAACAGCTTAGCTATGTAGTTTAATCCTCAGACTCTGATTTTTAAGAGCAACAGGGGACAGAAAACAACTTTAAAGTCACCTAAAAATGTGTAAACCACTCCAGTAAGGGTTGGTTTGGGTTTTTTTGCAGTACCTCTATGAACTTGTAAACATACAAACCTCCTGCCAACATTTAGCATCAGTAGTTGACTAAAACTGCAGTAAGGATGGTCTGAAGGCAGAATTGGGGATTTCCAAACACAATTGAGGATTTCCAAACACAATTGAGGATTCAGTACAATCTGTTCATTCACAAATACTAAGGAAAAGAGAAAACAAATCCAAAGGTTACAGAAGGTCAAGATAAAGATGGCTCACAGCTCCAAGACTATGATTCACAGAATGATCTGGGTGTAAAACCAAATCAATAATCGACAGTTCAGACACACACTGAGTGCTTCTACATGTGCACATGTCTGTTCCTACCCACCAAAATGGCATTTCCTGAGGGATGGGAAGAGCTTCCTCCACTTCTGGGAAGCAACTAGAACTTGCTGAACATTATCACTATATAGTAACAAATAGCTGATGGAGGTTTATAGCAGAATAACTACAGCCCTGCTTTAGGCAATCAAGTTATTTCACTATTAAGTACTGTAAGTCAAAATTGACTGTAAAATAAAAAAAAGTCTGAGGTGCTATTATTTGAAATATTCCCATTTCCAAGTATACCTTACCAAAAATAAAGGGACAGGAAATAATATTGTTCTAAGGACCAGCAAGGTCTAATTCCCCAAAGCTCTTTGGTGTTTGCAGTTCTCTGGTGTACAGGTTTTATTTAGACTACAGTGACTTCAGCCAATGCCAAACCTCATCTCCAAGATCTCCCTAGCCAAGAAAGCTCTGGAGAAACATACTGCTAACCAAGGTCCAAGTTACACTCCTCAGCACACCCATGCTATAAAAAACGCCATTCTTTTCAGCAGCTGTTTGCATTATGATAAATCGGCAGAACTGGCTTCCCAAGCAAACCTACAAAATAAACATTTAGCTGCTTGCAAACGGCACCTAAGCTCTCTAACAACTACCCCATTCTAGAAATCACTAGTACTTATTAATCTGAAACAGATACAACATAAACTACTAACACAGATGAAGGGCGTGATAACAGTAGTGGGCTCCACAACTCCCACTTCACCTCACAAGCCAGCTGTGCATCTCACATTTAAAGCAGTATTCCGGCCAAAATTCCTGTTTCTTACCCACATGTCATTCAGAGAGGGATGCTTCTTTGATCTTGTTCTAGGAAACACTTGACTTTTCTCCAAATTGAAGGATTTCTTTTTTTAACTGGGAGGACAACAATGATGTCCAGAAAATAAAATTAAGGGCAAGTAACACATAATGACTAAGTAAGTTCTCCATTGGAGTATGGTGTCTTTAACTCAAAAGGTTCTCCACCTCTGATGTTCAGTTACCTCCCCTTAAGCACACTGAGACAACCTTAATTTGTTTAAATTTTAAGTGTTTCAGCAGGGCATCAAGGCTCTTTTCCAGCTCAGTTCACGATCTGAAGCTGACCCAAGACTCCACATTAACTCTCCCTTCAGTTACTGAGTAGGAGAGGAAAACAGTCTTAAGTAGCTGATTTTTCACGAAGCTGACCCATCCATTCATAAGAGGAAAGAAAGCTGTGATTGTTTCCCTATACAAATAAAATTATGTGCATGGCAAGTGTGTTGCTTAAGAAAAATGGTCACAACAAACCAGTTTATAACCACAGTTCTGGCTGCAAACAATTGAAATATCTTTCCTGCAAGGAATAACAGGGCCTCACACCCTGACCATTTTAAAATACAGACATCCCAGTGTCATAAAACATCAGAAATATTTTGTCAAAGGGTTCAAGAAACCCTATGTTACAAGTCTTGGAAATTCCCTCCAAGCCTAGTTGTCCAAGGGGAAGGACAGAATATTAAATGGTTCTAGTGTATTTTACTTCCTGGAAAACAAGGAGAAGAGCCCTCTACAATGCCTATTTACAAGCACTTGGAGCTGTATCAGAATGTCAGTTTTGAGCCCAAAGATACTTTCTAAAACAACAACAAAAGATTTTTTTCTGAAGACTAGAAATACAAACAAAAGGAGGTAAATGGTTTCAAATGCTTCTAGAGTATCAGCATTTCTCAAACACAGTCCTGTTCTCTTCTGAAATACCACTCTAATAATCAAACAAACAAAAACACTTCTGTTCCAAGTCCTGATCTGGAGAGAAAAGGTATTTCATTTACTAAGCATGTCATGAACATGATCTTAGCAAAAAGATCTCAATAGCCTCTCATACTGCAGTGAGTTTTTTTCTTTTAAGTAAATGGCAAGGGACTCAACCAAGCAGGAATAAACTCAGATGAATTCCTACTATTACTATAAAGGAAGCAACCTGGTTAAAGGAGTGATGCAGGGGAAAAAAAGAACACTTTAAAGGGCCCAAAACGGCAAACACCAAGGGAAGCTGGGGCAAAGAATAAAACTTGTCAGTTCCAGTCAGAAATAATCTACTTCCTACCTAGGAAAGGCAATTAAAAAAAGAAGTCAGGATAAACACTTGTTACATTTATAATTAATTGCAGCACATGGCTGAAGTGGTAGCAGTAGTATTCCAGCAAAACACATCCTCTGTTCAAGCCTCAACAGGTAAAAAAACCATACACAAAGCTACATGCTCAGTGGTACTTTATGGATTATAGTACCTTCTCACACAAGGTCTGCACAGCTATTAACAAACCCACCACACCAAGAATTTGTTTTCCATCCCTTGAAATTAAACATATTGCTAGAAACTAACCATACAAATTATATACAGCAGAGAACTATGGCAGTCCCTTATTTTTAATTTGTCATGATCCACAGCATCCCTAGAATTTATTTACTAACTAACCCAATAAGTGAAGGAACTGCAGAGTTATCATTCCAGAGGGTTGATCTGGATGGATAAAAAACTATTAAGTGTTTTAGATACAATAAATACAGCATTAAAATTCCAGGAACATGATAGTTCTGACTGCCTTTGACCTCACTAAACAGTAACTGTTTCCAGATAATAGTAAGATAATAAGAATATTAATAAAAATAATATATCTGTATTAATCACAGATAATCTGGAGTGATGACAGTGTCTTGCCTCAGTCACAGCGGCAGTGACTGACCACCAGTGAACTCCAATAGCTGGTAGCCATTCACTAAGTTTAATTTACCACCAGTGTATACAACCAATCCACTGCTTCAGTACCACTTCGTTTGCAAGTCACTTCCCTCCAATCGACTCACAGGACTCTCCCACAGCTCAGGCAACAACACCAGAACAAGGGTGCAGGGATCAATTCGGATGTCCTCTCCTCTAGCCCTGCTTAGTCCCGTGGGTTTCTCTATCCAAATCCTGCTTCAACCCAACTACTTACAATACAAAATAAAAGGGGAATTTACAAAACACTAACACAGTTCTCACCTCAAACAAAATACTCGTAACAGACATAATAAAGCATAAATATTTTCTTTTCTCGCATTCTACAAAGTTTCTGTTAACAGTAAAATCACAAAAAGGCAAAAATAAAACAAGCATTTCAGGCCAAGTCCTCATTTCCTTGTATTCCAGCTACAGTATTTTCACAAAAGCATGAAAGCTGCCTCAGTATCAGTCTCCACCACAAACTGGTCAGCCTTTTGGGAAAAAAAAAAAAAACAAAAACAACAAATCCCAAACTACTGTAGTATCCAGTGTTCAGCCTGGATCAATGACTGAAACGTAAGAACAAAAAGAGGGACACGTGAAGCAAAGGTTAACTGCACACTACATTGTGCCGGTGCTTTAAAACCAGCTCAGCTAAAACATATAAGTGACCTTGCGTGATAATTGCTTGGAAAAGCAGGCAGGCAGCTTCAGTTTGGAAACACCGCTAAAAATTTCTGGAATAAGAACTCTGGAAACAAGTGATATAGCGAATTATTCACAAAGCTAAAACACCTCGTCATAACACAAAAAAACCCCCCAAAACACTGATTTCAAGGTGTTTGCTTGGGGGGAGACCTTCAAGGATGCCCACTACTGGAGTTACTCCCTATTCATCCCCAGGGCGCTCTGATGAAGATGCAAAACGGGCTGCGCAATCCCCAGCCATTCCCCATTGTCCCACACTCGGCGCTCACACCGGGGCGTAAACAACCTATAGAAGACAAGACGCCACTTAACATCGGCTCCGACACCGCAACTCCGACCTAAAGTCCGCTCTTAGCCGTGCTCGCCCTCCCCGAGCCCGGGGGGCAGAGGCGCAGCGGCGAATTACGCAACACCCGCTCCTCCGGGGGCGGCGGGGATGGAAGGCATGGAAACTCCGGGAATATCCAGGGAGGGCACTGCGTCCCAGGCGCTCCGGGAGTCACCGCGGGGCTGCGATGCCCCTCACGCCGCGTCCCCAGGCGGGCAGCGGGGTGACACCACACCATGGGGACACGGGGGGGGGGGGGACTGCGCGCCCGCAGCGACAGCAAACACCGCTCACGGCTACACGGGATACTCAGTAAAGGCAAGGGCAAAACCAGCCGAGGGGGGAAGCAAACCCCAAAAACCCTGTGTCCAAAAAAATCAGCGTGCCCCCTCGTCTATGTGTGCCCCCTCGTCCGTGTGTCCCCCCCCCCATCCCTGTGTCCCCGCTCCCGCCTTCCCGCCCTCAGCGCCCCGCGCGCTCCCCCTCAGGGCTGAGGGACCCCGCGGGCGCGCGCCCCCCTCAGCCTTCCTCCTCCTCCTCCTCCCTTCATGGAGGCCAAACTTCCTCACGGCGCAGCGCCCGCACCTGCCGGGCTTTCTGCCCCCCACACTCACCGCTGCGGCGCCGGAGGACGGCCAAAAGCCCGAACCCGCCCGCCGTGCCGCACACGCAGGTGCCCTACCCGCGCCCGGGCCCCTCAGGAAAAGAGCGGGAAGGGACGCGTCCTTCTGGCGCCCCTCAGGACACGGCGCGCACCCCCTCCCCACACACACCCAGCCCGTCCCTCCTCAGGTCACACCGTCCCCGAGCGAGGGGACACCGCATCGCCGCGGCTCCCCTGCGGCTCTGCCCCTCAGCTCTTCCATCCCCTTCCCCGGCTCTGCCCCTCAGCCCCTTCCACAGCCTTTTCCCCTCAGCCCTTCCATCCCCTTCCCCGGGTTCTTGCCCCTCAGCCTTTCCCATCCCGGTCCCCGGCTCTGCCCCTCAGCCCTTCCACGGCTCCTACCCCTCAGCCCTTCCCATCTCCTTCCATGGCTCTTGCCCCTCAGCCCTTCCC
>JAWWMP010000132.1:2563138-2620646 GCA_035047865.1 Dendrocincla tyrannina | reverse complement strand
CCCCTCAGCCCTTCCACGGCTCCTACCCCTCAGCCCTTCCCATCTCCTTCCATGGCTCTTGCCCCTCAGCCCTTCCCATCCCCTTCCCCGGCTCTGCCCCCTCAGCCCTTCCATCCCCTTCCCCGGCTCTGCCCCCTCAGCCCCTCGGCTCTTCTCCCTCCTCCATGGCTCTTCCCCTCAGCCCTTACCCCCGCACCTATAGCTCTTCCCCTCAGCCCCACCAGACCCTCAGCCGCGGGGTGATGCAAGGCGCCTAGGGTTTCTCTTTAGGTCACAGGAGAGAAGTGTGAAGAAGAGGGGACTGCAACAGGACCAAGGTGGAACGAGAGCCCCCCTTAGCAGGCAGTGCGGTGGAAGGGAGAGCCTCCTCTCCGCCCCCCCGCCCGAGCCGGGACCGCCTCGCCCCCCTGGGCACTGCCGAGCGCCCTCACCGCTCTCCCTTCAGGGCCGCTCCTCCGCGTCGCTGCCTGTGGTAAGGAGCCGATGGCCGCGGCCCCGCTCGGGGCTCTCGTCCTCCAGCCGGGTCCGCCCGGCCCGGGCTGCGGCGCTGCTGCGGCGCCGGGAGCGCCGGGCCCGGCGGTGCCTCCGCCCGGGCTCTGCTGCACCTGCCGCGGGGCTGGGCTGCCCTGCGAGCAGAGGAGGCTCCCGCGCTCCGTCCTCCCTCAACTTCGCATCACTCCGGGCTGCCCCCGCTCCGCCCCGCCGCATGCACCGGCGCTGCCGCCCGCCCCCGGCTCCGCGGAAAGGCTCGGCTGCCCGGCCGCCCCATGCACTGCCCCGCCACCAGCGCAGCGGGCAGCTCCCGGCACAGGGCAGGGCCCCGCGCCCGCCCCTGGCGGGAGGGACCGCGCCCGCCCCCGCCAATCGACACCCAGTTATCCTCCCCACCGCGGGCACAGGCACCTGCCTCTGAATCGCCAGCCCCCTGCCACAGGCACCTTCCCCTAGACCAGGTTTCCTGGACCAGGTCTGTCCATCTGATGGACTAAGCGCTGGCAAAACAACACAATTACGCCCTCAGTTTGAGAAACCAGCCTTTAAAGCCCGCCCCTGACAGACTTTAAATACGGGCGCTAATTCTCCAATTAGTTCTGCCTGTGTGTGTGGTTTGGGTGGGGGTGGATTTGGTTTTTCAGTGGGTTTTTGTTGGTTGGTTGGGGTTTTTTCTGCTATTCACTTACATAATAACAGCATAACAGTAACATATAATAAGAGTGTGATTTCACAGTGGACAGATAATAAAGTTCTTTGAAACAATTAGATTTTCCCCTCATCTCACATGCACCCTAAAATCCAAACTTTCTGCCCGCGTGTTTTACTTTTTAAGTTCAAAAGTGTTTTATGGACCCACGCATTGAAGGTTTTATAATGAACTTTAAAAAAACAAAAGTGTCTCTCTCTCAGATTTGACAGATCAAGTTACTCCTTTAATAAAAGTGAAGGTTTGAGTTTCATCAGAGAAAACAAGGAAGTTAATGAAATTGGAATGGTAAGTTAATGCACGATTAAGAAAGATCAGCATAAGCTTTAAATTGATCTCCATTCTAGTAAAGTTGGTTTGCAAAACAAAATGAAACTTTACTTTCATTCAAATTAATCCAAGTCATTTGGAACATAGAACTTCTCATGATATTAATTATAGAGCCTTTTAGAAGCTCTTGTGTTCCTCACATATAAAATCACTAAAGTTTCTCAGACTTCATGCCCCATTTGACATCTAGTTAACGTTAAATCACGTTACACTTTAGTGAGTGATACTGAAATCCCACAAGCTAATAGTGGCCTTTGGCTTTGAGGTAAATATTGAACTCTAAAAATGAGTTTTTGAAGTTAAATGTCCCAAAATCAACCATAGTCACACTATTGGGTTGAAAGCTTTAGTTTTTTCCAGACAAAATAAATTTCAAATGTAGTGCCCATGGAAGAAAACAGGTAACAATTGAATAAATTCAGCTTCTCTGCATATCTAAGTGACCTTCTTATTCCCATGGCAACTGATTTAGAAAATCCAAACCCAGCAGAACCATTCTTGGGGTAAGTGTGCATAAGTCTAGATTTGAACCAAGTGTAGATTTTGTTCTGACCTCCCTAAGCTGTGTTGAGATCTGCAAGCTTATCAATATTCTCTTTCTTTCTTGAGTAGCAGCTTTAATAAAGGTATTCTTGCTGTGAAAGTGGCAATTGGTGCAATTACCTGGGGAATCCTATTACAGTTGCTTATCAGACCTTGGTAAAAAATTAATTTAAGGGTTTCTTCATGGAATGTTGTACTGAAAACATCTCACAGTGGTGGTAATATTTAATACTAACTCAGGAGAGAATGTTACTTCTAAGAGTTTTTGTATTATTTCCCACACATTCTATCTTTCCTGTCAGTATGTCATAGTGGCCTGATTTTATCATTGTTCTGCCTTCCCATTTTCCTTTCCCATTATTCAGCAAGCAAGCATGGGTCAGACAAATTATTCTGTTCAGAGTTAATGATTTCCTCAGAACATCATACATTTATTGCAATGGCACGTAGTCATCTTTCCTTGTGCAAATAGTTCAACTCCAAGAATGTGTTATGCCCTCTTATGGTTACATGCTATTGCAAAATTGCTTTTATTTCAAAATCTTGGTATGCGTATGGTTTTGTATTTAACACTTTTGTATTTCTTTCAAAGTATAAGGTATTCATTACTAAGCTATCATTTTGATTCTAAGGTGTATAAGGTATACAGCCCAACACCAAAACAGGGGGTTTTTGTTCTCCAGTAAATTCCAGAATGTAACACAGAAAGTCTGTGTTGCAAAAATCTTGAAAGCTTGGAATTTGAAATTCGGATAAGGAAATTGGAATCAAAGAAAATAATAAAAATTCACAAAAAGGTAAGAATATGAAGTATTCTTTATTTTGGTTAAAATTTTGCAGAGCTAATAAACACCTCAGAAGTGTTTTTGAAGAACTTTCTATTGTTGTCCAAAGGACACCATCATAGTCTTTTTCAAGAGAGGAATTTAATTAATTTGCTTTTAAGTTGGACATGGATGGCATTAAAGTTATTTTTGCTGGCTGAGGAATAAGAAATGACACCTGACATGAAATGTCTCTCTGAGGTTGTAGTGTGCCTTCACCCAACAGAATCAAGTTTTAACTTGATTCAAGTTTTAACTTGATTCAAGTTCTAACTTGATTCTGTTGGGTGAAGGCAACCATTCCCTGTTGCATTTTCTTCCCAGTAGAGTTTTTATCATGCTCATAAGGATCAAAAAATATTCCAGATTTGTGATTCTTCAAATCTGGTTAATTGAACTGGACAATGTATGTATACTGAAATGAAGGTTATGTCCCTTGTGCTTTTTTCCTGATTTGCACAGGTCTGTTGGCAAAATAGAAAGTGATTTCTCCAGTAGATTTCTGGATCATGATGATTCACACACAGTTCTTTGAGTGGTTTTTCCTACTTCTTTGATTGTTCTGGCTATACATGCACATGCCTCAAGAGATTTTACAGAGCAAAGTGGAAGTACAACCTAACACAGTGTTAGCTGATTTTGCTTAAGTGCTATGTGATCATAAGCAGCCAAACTAATTTATGTAAATGAAGTTTGTAGTTCTTTTCCCTTTCCAATATGCCAGATGGAACTAACCATCTGAAGTGTGTATTACCTAATTTAACTGTAGTGTTAACAGACAACCAGCTCTTCTAGATCTGCTTGCCATGTTTTGGGAACTTGTTCACAGATACCCGTAAAAACAAGAAAAATGTCCAAAAGAGTCTGCCTTTGCTGTAGGCAACTGTTGGCCTTATTATCTCACATACTTGGCACTAACACAAAAGTGATGCTAATTCTACCTGCATTGGTGACTCCCAGAACTGCGTATTACACCTGTAAATGGTGGTGCTCAACAGAAAAAAACACCTGTGTCATCACTCTGTGTTTTGTGGATCTGTTGAGTATGAAATGTTATTTTCTAGGTAACTGGTGTGCCTTTGGGTAGCAGCAGAATGTGGAGTGAGTCGGTCAGTTTTTCTCCTCGATGAGAAACCTGTGATGCACCTTCAGCTGGTCTATCAGTGCAGCCTGTGTGGTTACAAAACATAGTGTTCTATTTCCTTGACAAAAAAAAAGTAACAGCGAAAGAAGGAATCATTTTTGAACAAATTTAAGTGAGATCTCATCTCTTGTCTCGTAGTTCTGTAACTTTCCAAGGATGTTTGTTGACCACAGGATCAGAGCACTTAAATGGAGAGAAGTGTTGAAACCATTAATCCCACTTCACATTATGTGGCTGGAGGAGGTACAGGGACGAGCACTTGAAATGTTTAAGGGGATCGAGCAGCTGCCTTAGGAGGAGAGTGTAAAGAAGCTGGAACTCTTCTGGGAGTATGGAAAGGGAGAAGCTGGGGCAGGGCTTGGCCAAAATCTGCAAGACAACCCAGTGGGTAGAGATGACAGCTGCACAGGTGCTATTCACTGTAATCCAAGAACAGGTGACAGTAACTGCAGCAAGTACCAAAACAGGGTAAAGAGATGACAGGAAGCTCTTCATGAAAAGCAGCTGACCTTAATTTCCTTCATTACCTCAGGAAGTTTAAAAGGCAGGCTGTCTGAGTGGGGTTACTAATGGAGTGTGCTACTTTAGTGATAGTTGGTGTTTGAATCATTTTTGGAGGTGAACTCTGACTGTGTGAGTATAGTACCTGCATGTTCTAGGTGAGTAGTGTGGGATTGGATTATATAAGGTTGGTTGTTGTCTTTGGGGGTGTGTTTTGTTTTCCTGGTATTAAAAAAGTAAATAGTGGCCTGGGAGAATTTTGGTCCCCCACATAGTGTTTGTTGTGCTGGGAGCTTTTAAACTAGAGCAGAGAAGCTTGTTAACAAAGTTTCTCTGTTAATTTTGTACTGATCCAAGCAGAATTTTGTTTATGGGAGTGTAATTGGAAAATTAATAATCTTTTCTTGTGTTTTTTTTTGTGTTAGTGAACAGAGTTTAATTTGTGTTTATGGAAATTGGCTTTGGAGAGTTAAGCTGTGTTTGAGTATTTTTAAGTCTTATCATAGTGTTGATGTTAGGCTGAAATGCAAACAGCCAAGAACAGTTAGGTGTGGTGTAGGTATTTGTTGACTGAGTAGAGTTTTGCTTCAGTTGTGTGGTAACGTCCTCCTTGTTATATTTTAAAGAAGAAATGTAGAAATAACAAGAGGGATGTTTGTGTTCACATTTTGATCAATTGCTTGCTTTCTATTCAATTTAATAAGTAGAGTCAGTAAGTTTGTAGAAAAGACTAAAAGTCTTGCACAAAATGCTATTTATTTTTGGGTTTATCTATTAATTTGTCTTTTCAGTTAGGATGTCTTCATGAGGTCTTTAGGAGCTGAAAACTTGCAAGTCATGTGTGTCATCCAGTGGGAGGTTGAAATGCTAAACTGCACAAACCAGCTTAATTAGAGGTGGAACGAACTCACAAACTACCTGTGTGGGTTTAACCTTGTTAAAATGTTGTATTTGTAGTTGTGGCTAAAAATGCTTGCAAGTGTAATTTATTTTGCGGGGGTTTATGTCTCATTCAGACAGTTCCCTATATAGCCACCCTTATTCCTTTTCAAAGGGAAGAGCTGCAAGTACAACTTTTTGTCCTTAAGCCTGAGGAAAACCATGTAACAAATATTAGCGATAGGCTCTTTTCAATTTAAAGTGTGGAAGGGTATTCCAAGTCTGTTACATGGTGGAGCTTGCTTATTGTAATTAGTTGGTTAGTCAGGGAGAAGCAATTTCAAATTAGTATTAAAATGAAGTCATACTTCAGAAGGAAAAAAATCCATGAAGTACTAAAGGTTGGAGCTAGTAATAGTTTTACACTTAGTCCTTGCAAGTGGCTTTCTGAGAACCCACTGACATTATCTACATATTGTAATAGGGGCTGAATTTGAAATCTTGCTGCAGAGGGAGTGAATCAATCCAACACGATTCCTGGTTGTGCTTTGTTTTTATGTTACCTTAAATGACTTCAGAAAGTACTGCTGAGGCTTGTAGTGATGGCTATAACTTAAAATGGGCAGGACGGTAAGCTGTGGTTTGTGTATTTCTCCTGTGCAAGCAGAAAGCTAGTTGTGTGTGACCATAAATAAGACAATAGTGCTTGGATACTCTACTGGAACATGTTGTTGTCTGACTAAAAGGAAAGAAAGGGCAATGAAACAAACAAATACTGCTCCAGTGGTATTTTATTGTATTTGCTTCTTGCAACATGTCTCATTAGTAAGAAGTTTTACCACACCTACTAAAAAACCACCAAAGGTAAGAAGCTCTGTTGATCTTGTTGGTTCTTCTTACACTGGCTGAGAAGCAAGGGTAAAGAACAGAGCACCTCAGCAGGGCCTCAAGGAAACAGTAAATTGAACTGACATCTAGCTGGTCATTCAGTACTGGCACAACTGACAGGCGTGTGTGTTCAGTTTTCTGTTTTATAAATGGCTTTTGAGTAGTCATAGCCTTGGTTGTAGAGTGGGAAAAGCTTGATGAAACAAATAGTTCCAAATCTTTCCATGGAGTCTCATGAAGGTGGTTACTTCTTTTTTCCTTTTTTTTCCCTTCTTGTCAGAGTTACATGAGTAGGCCATATTGAGCTCAGTGTTTTGAAGTCTATGTAGTCAAAGATAACAGTAAGCAGTGGTCTGAAAACGTGCTACGTGGTGGAGTCTGCAGAGCAGAACTGACACCCTTCATTTAGCTGTCTGAGCATGTCTCCTGTCTCCTCAGATGGTGTGAGGTTCTAATTGGTAAACTAATGGCTGGAACCTGTTGTACCTTTACTATTTGTCATAAGAGTACTCTAATTCTAAGATGAGCTTGATAAGTGTATGAAAGGCATGGTAGCACTGAGTTCCTGCAGTAGCAGGACAATAGCCCCAACCCAGGGGGTCCCTTTCAATCCTGAATTACTAATTACAGGTTTATAAGAAGGGAGTGATTGAAAAACAGAACAGGGCTCTCCAGCCTTGTTTTTGGGATGTTTGCCAGGGGTGGAGGGCAAAGTTCAAGCTCTGGTGACTATTCAATATTAATTTATTTGTATGCAAAGCTGGGAGGGGTAGGGGACAGTGACTTCCACCACCTGATATAAAACAAAGTAACCCAACAGCATGATTAATCAAAACTGCAAAGGAAATAAAATATAGCCACTGATGTGAGTCCACAAAGCGTGGAGGGAATGTGGTGTTTCAAGTGCTACGAGCAGATCTCAACAACTCTACAGTGCTTTGGGGAGTTAGTAACTTCTAGTACTGAACTTAGTGCAACAGCTGTGGGTCTTCCCTAGCCAATGCTGGCTCATCTTGTTATGAGGCCTGTGCTGGGTGTGATGGGAAGTGTTCCAAAATCACTCTCTGTACCTACTGCATGTCAAGAAACTGTTTCCCAAGGTTTGAGTAGCCACCACCACATCCTTGTGCCAGATCTTCCAAATGAGTTCCTCGCTTGCATGTCTGTGTTTCAGTTTGTAAGCATTGTGATAGTCTCTTAGAATGCCATGCTGAAATCACTGCCATCTGCTCCTTTAAATACTAGGGCACATCTTTGTTGTTCACTTGGAGAAGTAATCTTTTCAGGAAGTTGTTCTGTTTTGTAATAGCCATATTCACAAGAATTTTGTTATCACTGTTTCATCTTTGTGCATTCCTGTATGTCTTATGAACTGTTTTTTCTTAAGCAGCCCTGCTAATAAGTGTTATATCAGGCTCTCTTCTGAATGGTGCAGAAGCTTTTTTTTTTTTCAAAGTAGATGTAATTTCTTCCTCTCAGATCTAAGGAATGCATCCATGTTCTGCAATTCCACCATAGAATTCTGTTTAAGAGACCATAGCCTTTTGCAACTGAGGCTGTGTCTTATTTGTATAGCTACCCCTTTTGGAATATGTGCTGTCTAATTTTATCTTGTCCCTTCTGTACAAGTAGCTTTACAATAATTACTCAAATATTCACTCTGTACTGGTTTATCTGTTTTTAGGAGTGTATCTGGTCCGATTTCCAGATGGGAATGTCAGGGTTTCCCCTGTTTTGCATTCAACTATTTTATGCTGTCCCCAGGCTTAAGGCAGCAGCAAACTTGGAGGCCTGTATATATGGAAAGAATCATTTGGGGGCAGGTGATGTGCTTTGGAAGAAAACAAATTTTAAGTCACTTTCTCTCCATACAGTGTTGTTATTTAGAACATGAACTAAACATGAAGAGAAGGATGGGAAAGAATCTTCTAAGAATCCATTTACAATTCTCTCAAAACTGGAGAAAGGAATAACCCTAACAAATTAGAGCTCTGAAGAGTGATAAAGATAATTGAAATTTTTAATTATATATCTACCATAGGTGTACTTATTAGAAGTCTGTTGGCATTGAGTTATGTCCCCCTGATGACTTAGTTGCTTCTTTCCAGTCAAAGGTCTCAAATGAGTTTCTGTATATATTTGAGTTTTTAATGAATTTCCCATGTACTCACCTTTGAGCTTGGATGAAATTGTTCAATGCATTAAGTAATTTTGAACAGCATAATGGTAAGAGAATGCATTAAAATGAGTATTAAATAGAATAAGGAAAATATTTATAAACAAGTAGAATGTATGAATCATGATGCTGGTTTTAAACAACTGCAGACAATAACTGTGTATTATTGAAAGTGTTTTATCTCTCTCTTTGAAATAAGCATTTTGTCTGCTGTTATTTTCCAGGAATATTGTCTTCCCTTCTCCTGAAAGGTGAAGTTTGCTTTGTATTAATCTTCTTTTTATTTTCCTTGCTTTGTCTTTTCATTAATACCTTCTCAAACAGAGTTGTCTGGATATGGAATTAATTAGCTTGCGTCTTGTATCTATGGATAGCTATGTAATCCCATCTGTGTTTATGATCTCCTAGGAAAACCAACAACATTGGAGAGGAATTGCATCATTGTGGACAGACACGTTGCCCCTAACTTGTGATGTAGGGGAGGGCAGACACTGTTTCTCAGCACAGGAATCTTCCATATCTGCAGTCCTGTGTTGTTATCATGTAATGATTCATTTCCTGTGTTCACTTCCTCATAGGAATGATTTTTGGGGGGACCTTGTCCTTTGCTAAACCTTCAGTGACTTAATTGAAGCCTTTAATTGTCTCTCACTGAGAACATTGCTAGTAAAGCCCTCTTGGGGACCTTGAACAATATATGGAATGTTTTACTTGGGGAAGTTGAGTTGTCTTAGTTCCATATCCAGACTATTATATATATGCGAGTGCACCGAAGTATTTGGAGCAGTGACCTGTTACACTTGGATTTGTCCCATTATCCTGTTGCTCTAAGAGTAATGGCTCAACTCCAGCCTATCAAAAGTGTATGTTTAGGAAAGAAAAACATGTTGTTTAATGATTAATCTCTTCCTACAAAATAGTTTTACCAGCAATTTTGGGAGGTTGGTTCTTTGGTTGGTAGGGTGTAGCAAAGCTTGGTCAACTGGAAATTAATGTAATTTTCTTGTTATTTGTGTGCTGAGAGTCGTTGCAGTTGATTTTCTTCTGGATTTTTTTTTCTGTTATTGTGAACTGATACTTAGTAACTGATTATTGACTGAGGTTTTTGTGTGCTGTGAGTGGAGAAGTATACTGAAATCCATTACAGAACTGTCATATCTCACCTTGGATGTTTGGGAGCCTTAGCAAAATTTCATTCTGCAGAAGAGGAGGTCTGCTGCTTAATGTTGCCCCATGGAAATTTTGGAACACAGTTCTGGAGATTCAGTGTGTCTAGAGTAGCTACAGCCAGTGAGAGATCCTTGAGCGCAGTAATCTTGAAATAAGTGAGAGTGGAAAATAAATCTGGAAGTCTAATCCCACTCCTGCCCAGGACCACCCATATTGGTTTGGGGTGCTTAGGGCCTGACCACTTGAGTTTGGGACACTGCTGAGGATGTGGATTCTGCAGCCATGAGGTAGTAATGGTAATGTTTTTTATGAAGTATGTAATCAGCTCTTCTGCTCTTGGCCTTTGTGTCCATTGCCTTTCACACTATCATGATGCACTTTCTGAAAGATCTTTGCCCTTCCTTTATGCAATCCCACTGGATAGCTGGAGATAGTAATCAGATCTTCCCTCTGCTTGCCCTTGACATAAGGACACTGGAAAAGCTATTCAGCTGTACTCTTTCTGTCTTGGCCAGAGTGTGGATTTTGGGTGATAGCATGCAAATATGCCTTGTCATGTACTCAAATCTGCATGTGTTTTATTAATCTGGGTGCAGTGGGGATTATGTGGAACAGAGACTGATTGTCAGAAGCACAATGTTTGGAGGCTGAATTGAAATTGATGTTCATGGGTCAGATCAGATCTTGATATCTGCAAAGTCTGGAGTGAAAACAGAATTGGTTCCTCCCTTGGTTTTTTTATTTTCAGTGAAATAGCTGAGAGCACTTCCTTGGGAAGGAGTTCATTGCAGAGGAGACAGCTTGAGTGACAGTAAAACAAAAGACAGGATTAGTGAAAATGAAGGCCTTGGTAGTAGTAGGACTAAGAGTCAAGTATAGATGATGCACATGCAAAGAGCCAACTAGAATTACTGTGTGGTGACCAAGTGATCACAGAAATCATTGTACATGTCTTATTAGGCTTAGGACTTCTCTTCTGAACTCCACAGTAATGTATTTGTGAACAAGATAAGACTGAAAAAATGAGTAGAGATATTGCAGGATGGGGATTGTGAAAACCATGGAGTTAGGTATTTCTAGAGTGGAGGGGGGAAGATTATTGGTGGAAAGGGGAGGAGTCATTTGCTTTTTCAGCCACTGCTTTGAATAATGAAATATTTATTCCCTGCAAGAAGAAAAGCTGAAACAATAGAGCTGTGTTTATAGAAAAATGGTCATTTGTCCAGACTCTGATTTCTGGTTCATCAATACCTCTTTGTGAGAGGTACTTCCCTGAAATATGCCTTTGTTTCCAATGGAATGCAACCAGGGGCGTATAGTGCAAGGAGTCTCAGTTGGGCAGGCTTAAACAAACAATAAAACAGTGCAAAGACTGAAATTAAAATGTGTAATTTGTTCTGTGCCATGTTCTATTCATTACCTGATTAGAGCATGAGGCAAAACAACACATCTTGAAGCCTCCAGCCAGATGAGTTGTATGTCTGTACCACAGTGTTATGTGTTTTAAAATATCCTGCGACATCATTGGCAAGGCAATTGCCAAGCTTTTCATCCTGTTTGTTTAACGATGTTCTAAATAACCAGCAAAGCTCTCTGAATTCATGCCTGTTCACAAGGACAAACACCAGCTTCTTCCTTTTTTCCCAGGCCACTGAGCCCAGTGATCCAGTGTTATACTTGGAGGGACTATGGCAGGTGGTAAGAGATGCCTTTAGGACACTTCCAGTGCAATTCATCTATGTTCTCAAAATGACATCTGCTTGCCCAGAGGCTGCTCTAGCCTATTTTCTTCTCTCCATGCCCCAGTATTGTTTGCTGGAAGCAATTAAGAGCTAGGAACACATATTAATATGTCATTGTGTGGCATGTCCCTGTTGTGATGACAGGGTGTGTTAAGGCACCCTTTTGCTGTCAGAGAACCCAACGTGGCCTAAACTGCAAGTTCAGTAGCGTAAGGATATCATGCTACTTTGAGTTCTTCTGCTTTTCTCTCTATTTTGGCACGTTGACCTTGCCTGTTTTGACCATTGCTGTTTGTTTCTCTTGGAAAGCACCATCTAGTGGTAAAAGCTCAGCAGGAAATGTAGTATTAAGTTCTGTTTCTTCTTCAGTGCTGCTTTCTGTGGTAAATCTGTCTCCTGCTTCTCCTCTGGAAAAATGCTCTTGAGCCTTATTTTTAGCAGGTTGCTCTCCAGCATAGTTCACATTTGGAAGCTACCTGGCTGCATTCCACCTCTGTGGGTGTTTTGGTTTGGTTTGGGGTTTTTTTTGCCTGAAGCTTAAGTCAAATGGAATGATGACCAAGAAGTTATCAATGTTAAGTATAAAAGATAATTGCTGTGTTAGACAAACAGGTCATATTGCACCATGCTCTGCTCTAGGGGCAGAGGAATTTACAGTATGGCTAGATGGAGGAGAGCTGCTGTTCTGCCAGCTGTTTGGGTTTTCCAAGTGGATGCAACAAAGTACTAAGTAATATAGGAGGATATTTTGATCTCCACAGCAAAAAGACACATTCTGAAAGGGTGGATTTCAAGGAACGAGTGCACAGCTGAGCAGGATGTGAGATAAGGGCAAGGATGGCTGTTGTGGGGGAGACACAGGCAGCTTCTGCCACCTATTGTAAAAGCAGCAAGCACCGTATGATAGAGGGATGGAAATGACCAAGAGCTCAGAAAGAGAACTACGTGAAAGATAAATCAGGGGGAATATGGATATGAAGTCAGTGAATTAGAAGTAGCTGAATACAGTGGTGGTTATGTGTGGAGAATCCATTGAGAACTCAAGGCTGCCTTCAAAGAATTGGTCAGTGACTTGCACATCTTGGTGACAAGATTAGCAGTAGTTGCTTTAATGTAACCATATGATAGTCTGGATTCAATGGGATGGGCATCATTGTCTGAGCCAATAGCTGATCTGTTCTGGTCACTGAATAAAATATAGATACATGCAGCACAGTGAAATGAGCAATATTGTGTTTTGACTATGTAAAACCAGAAACAAGTGTTCCTGCAACAAGACAGAAGTGTTTGTGAAGAACTAAATTCCATTATCACTGACAACCACAGTGATGAACAGATGGTGTCACACCTTGCTGTCTTGCCTGCATCAAATACTTGTTGTGACTAATGGGTCTTTGAGAATATCTCCTTCCCAGAATAGCACTACCTTCCCTCTATTGTCACCATATTATAGAGCAACAGAGGTGTCTTCCAATTTCCTTACAACTTAGAACTATCAAGCAAAGTGTTTACTGATGATCAGTAAGTATGCGAATATGTAAGGGCAACATCTTAACAGGTAAATCATTACAGGCCTGTCCTAGGGCATGGTCTAATCTGATTTCCTTTCTCTGTGTGTGTTTTTAGCATTTTGAGAAAAATGAGTTTGAGCTCCTTTCAATAGGAAGAGGCTTGAAATCCTGACTCATTTTTGACCCATAAAAATGACATATAATTACCAAGATGAATATAGCATATATTTTCAGCCTAACATGCATTCAGTTTTGTACCAACTGATACCAGCAGGTTTCTGCTAAAATGAAGAATCAAAGAAGAAAGAAAAACAAGCTGCTGTGTTTAGTTCTTGTGCATACAGTACATCTAAAATTTAGGGAGCCAAAGCTCAGTTTCATGCTTAGATGTCAGAGCTGGTGGTTAGTGTTTGCATGTGTGTCAGTGTAGAGATAGGATTCATTGGTAGCATAAAGACTTCACGGAATTGTGCCATGAAACTGTGTTGGCATGGATCTTTCAGGCACAGATGAGAAGTGTGGAAGACAGCTGTAGGTACGTCCTGCTGTCTGAAGAGCGTGCAGTTACTTGTCTCTAAACTGCATAGCAATTAAACAATACCAACAGGGCAGTTTGTCTGGTCTGGAATAAAAATCTCAGAAGAGTTTTAAATCATGAGGGTGTATCCTCACACCATGAAACTAGGAGCTATCACGAGATCCTAATTCTGGGCTTAGCTATTAGAGAGAATCCTCACTTTCTTTCCAAAGCATGTGGAACGGAGGCAAAAGGTGCTTGAATCAATGAGGTTAAGGTCAAGCAAAGCAGATAACAAAACTGTCTTCATTATATAATGTCTAAGGACATGATATAGATAATGACTGAAATGTTTTTGCAACCCCTGATGCACTGTATTGATTAGAAGTAATCCTCAAATTTTATTCCAAATGATAACTAGGTGTGAATTATCATACAAACCTGAAGACACCTGTGAAACACTGTGTGAGTGTGATGATTAATGTAGTGATTGTGTTGTGAATTCTAGATAGGAGTTGCTGACATGTTTTGAAGTTGCACAGTAGAATGAAATTAAGTCATGTTACCTGTGACTTCTGGTGTATCATATAGGTTTTAATTTATGCAGGTCAGACTATGTATGTGGAGTTGAGCAAACAGTAAGAAAGCATTCTGTTCCTTGAGTGTCAGTGATGAGAACTGGAACAGTCTTCTGCTTCTAGTTAGCTGGAAATACTTGCAGTTAGTAACACTCCTGTATCTTGTGTGCCTGTGAGTGGCTGTGGTGCCTCACAACTCAATATGATCAATGTTACTGGTGCTTCAACTAAGTCTTGTATGATAACTGGGCTCTGCTTTAAAATATTATGTGTTTTGCTAGGTCTCTAAACTTTCAAAGGGCAGGAAAGGAAAATTAAGTGACTTTGGCATATTGATGAACAGGGTTTTTTTCTATTGGGGATTTTAATAAGGAATGTGAATGAAAATAGACCATGACTCTTAGATTAGGATTTCCAAGTCTCCTTACCATCTTACCATGGGTTGAACCTGTAAGCCCTCTGGTCCCACACTGCAGCCATAAAGGTGAAGAAAAATCTGTGCTCAGTTTGCCCTCTGACAGTCACATAAATTTCCATTCAGCCTAGGTTTCAAAAGAAATGAAAAATTATTCTTACATTATCATAAAGTACTTTGTTTAAAATGAATGAACATATTTTCCAATGAAAATGTATTTTACATTAAACCTTCTCAACATCTCTAAGCATCCCTAGCAACTCTTATCCTGTGTATGACACTTGTTGTCATCTGATACTGGCTTCAAAACTCTACCATGGTTTCCCTACAGCTCTGAGCGAACTTTACAGCAGCGTTAGCAGACAAAAATGTGTTAATTGCAGTATGACTCCAACCTAACAGGTCTTTTGATAGCCATGCAAAGGAGAGTTTCATTATGAATTTGGAAACATGTAGGCTCTGTCTAGTGCAGAGGTTTTGTCACTTGCAGCTGTGGAAAAGCATCATAGTTAGGACATTGCTGAGGCAGGAACCATGCAAGTAGAATGTAATTATGTGAACCTTGCCAAAATAAAATTAGACTCCTTTTCTGATATGGTAACATCCTAGAAGATGACATGTTCAGTAAATAGTGTGATTAGAAAGAATGATTGATAAAGGTTGGAAGATGAGCTAGCATATTAATGTACATACCAGCTATATGAGATGGGAAGTGACAGTTAATGCTCTGAACTTCCTGTTGTAGACAGGTTACTTTTACCAGATCAAGCTTGAGAACATCTGGGACCTGCAGCAGTGCAGGTTAGCCCTGAAAATCAGGGAACTGTCCTGGCATTGTACTGGTATTTTGCTCTTTGTACAGAACACACAAATCCCCGACATTAAAAATACAAACAAAAGCCCTATGAAACCAACCAACTCAACCAAACAATGCCCCCCAAAATATTCATCAACCAAACCAAATAAACCAAAAATGGCGGGGGGGGGGGGGAAAGCCTGCTTTGTAAAGCAGAATCACTTGTTCTGGCTAACATTTCCTATACTTGCAGATTCTGACCTGGTTAAAGACTAAGTAAGAGGCAGTAATTTACCCAAGGTCTTGTGTGTCAGCGAGGTAGAGGTGGAGTAATCACTGTTGCTGTCTTGGGTTCTGTATGTTTGCAAGTCAATTAATTTTGTGCAATTTCTTGTTTAGTCTGACTTGGTTGTCATCTCTCTGCTGGCATTTGCAGTACCTGACTGGGGCTTGTGCCATAGCGTGGTGGTTGATGAATAACTCAATTTCCCAATCATACTTTTATTGATGTGCCTTTTTGCTTGCTCTTTCTTGGATTGTTTTGTGTAATGCCTGTCAAATTAAGTTTGATTTTCTTTATTTTCTATCAAGCTGCTCATCTTCCTTTAGAAGAGAAGAATGTGGCACATTCCCATGAGTCCTGTTCCACTATAATGCAGCCAGGCTAACAAATGCTGACTGTCCACAGACCTGACTATGTGTGCTGATAGCTTTTAGAGCAAGGTGATTGGCAAAGGTCTTCGCAAATGTGTTTCTAGTGGTGTTTTTGTTCAGGCTGACAAAAGGAGGACTACTGATATTTCAGAGACAGTAGTTATGCAATATATCTACACATTTCCATTAAAAATGGATGAACCTCCAGAAATACTTTGGGATTGTCTGTGATATAATGCACTGAAAACACCCATTTGCCAAACAAGAAGGCAGGGTTTATGTTGAAAGAAATTATAAGGGAACAAAAGTATGACTTTCTCAGCTGTAAGCTCCTGAAGCAGTTTGAGTTTCTGCTTCTGTATCTGAAGCTTTATCAGATAGGTGAGATCCTGCATGTGCATCATGGTATGCAAATTGCTTCACTTTCCAGCTTGCAGGACATCTACATATAGGAGGCTGGAGATTTATTGTGACAACAATGGGACATTAATGTTCCTCTTGACATACAGGGCAGAACTAATGTGTAGCCCAATTAGTAAAGCTTCACATTAGGCAAGAGATTTTTGCCTGCTCTGTCATCTTATTCTGGTATTTCACAGTCTGTGTGAGTTCACAAAGGTGACCTTTTACTGAGCCTTCTGTGATTTGTGTGCCTAAAGGTTTGCATAAGGAAGACTACCTGCCCTTACCAGCCTTGCCTCCCCTAGTAGTTCTGTTGCTGTGATGGTTTATCTTAACTTATTGTGAAAATCTTGGATTGACACAGCTCCTGGGACATGTATGTGGCTATCTTGCTCTGAAGAGCCTATTACCTGTCTGAGGCTGTGCCTCACAAGTGCATGGCCATTGTTAAGTAGAACTCAAAAAAGTTAATTTAGAAGTTTTATTAGGTTTGACCTAAGTATTTTGGGCAGGATAAGTTTTGGGTGAATGCTCTTGTCTCCTTGTAGTGATTTTTGGGAACAGAACAGTAAAGTGGATTAAGGGATGAGGTTATTTTCCGCATAGAACTTGCCAGAGAAGTTGTAGTTCCATATTCGCTGTGCCTTTGGCACCATGTCTTTGGCATGAGATGCTTGCATATGTTTATATACCTATATACACTTAAACAAGTTTTGTTTTTTCAGAATCACTTCAGTCAGAATGGTTGGTGGAAATGTGAAAAATATGGTCGTCTGTTCTTAAAGGCAGATGAGCTGTGAGGGAAACACTGAAATGTGTTTACAGAAACTTATTAAGCAGAACTCTCAAATGCTAGTCACTGTCCATTTTTTTTCCATTCCTATGCAGTTTCTCTTTCTGTTATGCTCAGGTTATCTCTGGCACTTGCTTTTTACTTGGTCTGTCTTTTCTTTACTCTTCCAGCTCAACCCATCTTGATCTTGGTTCTGTTCTTAACTTGTTTATGATTACTTGGTGAGTTATTACTAAATATAACTGTAAATTATAACTGTATTGTATATGTAAGTGTTAATGTATTAAGGTAGTCTTATGTGAGAGATGGAGCTGGACCAAAATGTTCCATCTTCCTCCCTTCATTTCTGAAACATGTTGAGTGAAACTAGGATGAGAATTTAAATATAAACCCATGAAATTAATAGTGACTTTTTTAGTGTGATTCCTCAAGGACTTCAGTGAGGGTTAAATACAGGCTTGAGTGGCTCTGCAGAGGGGTGAACTTGCTGCTGTAATCCATTGTTTTAATTATTACCTCTTGGACTCTGGAGGGCAAGGAAAGGGTTGATATGTGATACTGTGTAAGAAATCCTACAGTTACAAGCCCTTGTGATGTGAGCCATGCTGAGCATTCAGATTCCCTGTGCAATATTCAAGGACATCAGGCACTGGGTACCACAGAACTTGCTCTGGGTTTTAAATAACTGTCTGAATCACCTAATGGACCAGTTAGCTCTATAGGGAAACTTGGTTTGAATCCCAAGGAAGATCTGAACAAGTATTTCCATCTTATTTTTTAACGATACAACAACAAATGTGTGCTAAGCACAACTTATTGTTCTTGATGTGCTTCCTCTTAGGCCAAGTGACTTGCCTGTGTCATAGCCTGGTATTTGCCTTGGCAATCATTGCCATCCTGATCAGTGGCTGGCCTGGATTCTGCCCCAGACAGGTCTGCAGTGCACTGAGAGGTGTCTCTGCTAAACACACATCCAGCTCAAGCATCATCAGGTGAAGAGGCATTAGCCTTGGCCTAGGTGTGGACAACTGCATTCACAAGTGTTTTGGAAGCCACTTCTGTGACCAACTGTTTGTGAGGACTTGGAGAGCACAGGTCTAAGGTTCACTACTTATTCTTTGCATGAGTAGTAGCAGGAAACAAGTCTAATATATACATAACTTCATTGTTTCCTGGAAAGGTTTTCTCAGGAGGTGTTACAGATGTTGTTACAGCTAATACATCAAAAAGAAAATACAAGTGCCATAGACCATCATGACTCATTAATATAAGAAATCTATAAGAAGTTACAGGAAATTTTAAAAAAAATATATATTTCCTGTGAAGAATAACTTCCTTTCCATACAACTTGGCTGCTTTGTTTTTCAAGTGCATCTTGAAAAGATACAGGCAGTGAACCGGGGACCTCTGGTGAAGCAGAGTATTCCAAAAGCAGTGTATCACAAGAGCACTATATAAATTTTGGCTCAGAACGTGAGAACTGTCCTCTTATTGTACAACTTAAACTTTAGGTTGGATAAATTACCCTTGGACTTGATTTCAATGTGTTTATTAGGTCAAACTGTAAGTCTGGGCTGTGCTGCTTTGTACGTAAGCTTGGAGTCTTCCTGTATGTTCAAGGTCTGTGATTGCTAAATGAATCTCTGCTGCATGCTGAGGCTTGTCCTGGGGTGAGTAGGAGTGAGCATTAAGTCCTGTATTAATGTTAATAAGTGAATGTATCAAAAAATGTTTTACGTTAAATATAGTTATATATAAAAAACCCCTACAGAAGAAACTATTGGGGAAAGGGTAATTTTAAATCACATTGGGAAATGTGATGTCCCTAACAGCATTTTACATCCAGTGGAGTTCCAGAGGTGTAGCTGATGACCAGTGATAGGAGCAGGATCAATCAGCCCATTTGGTTTTCTTTCATTCTTGTGAATCAAAATTGCTCAGGATTGACCTTAATCAGGTAGCGAAGGTAGGTAAAGGGCTGTTCTGCCTCACCACAAGAGTGTGAAACAGCTGAGTGAATGTGGTTCTGTAAATACAAGTAAAACAGTAGGTGAGCACATCATTCAAGTTACCAGGCTACAAATCAAGGAATCAAGATTTTAGTTACTGAGATTATTGTAGTGTTTTAGTCTTGAATTTTTTTGCTGTTACTGACTTAGGAGAAATCTGAAAATGGTGGTTTGTGAGAATCCTACAGAAATTGTGTAAGGCCAAGTGTTGTGATTCATAAGAAATAAACATGAGACTGAGTGAGAATCCCTAACACTATGTATTTGCAGTGGATATACATCCATTGATGCTGTGCTTTTTGGTGTTTTTAAGTGTTGGACTTCAAACTTAAGTAATGTATTGAGTTCTCACATACTTAAATTCTGGCAAGCTTGAGGCTGCCTGAAGTTTCCACAGCAATGGGTAAATCAAGGTAGTTAGAGTAATGTAATAAATCAGACACTGTCTTCCCAACAGGGTGCTCTTTTCTTAGTCATTGCTATCTTTGCTGGGAGAAATATATAACCTGTATTGGGATTTGTCAAGTGAAACTGAAATCCTGTGTCATAAGTACTTAGTTCACAAAGCTGAATTAGCCTTACTGATTTGATATTGGCATTTTGGTTCTCCTCTCAGCAAAACTGTAGTTGATGAAATCATGTTAGAAACTGTTGCAGCAATATATTTTTGAGATAATTTCACTAAAGAACAGTGCTTTCTTATTCCCCCCTCTCCAAGTGTTACTGCAATGCAGTAATAACTTAGTAAAGTCTTAATGTATTTCTGTTAGAAGCTACACTGTCATGGATATCTCGATTGCTCATTCTGTGTACATAAAGTACAATGCCTTTGTGTACATAAATGGTCATTAAAATAAAAAAATTTGTAGCTTAAGTTCAAAAGGCTCCAGGTTAGAATTCAGATACAGTTCCGGTTTCTTTCTTGGCCGCATATTTGTGACTCACTGGGATTACTTTATCTTTTGCTGTCTCAAGTTGGTGCCTTGGACATTAACATAAACCCCCATTTCTTCATTAAGCTTTTTCTGGCCATCTTTGAGGCATAAAAGATAATTACTAATTCCAGGTGTTCTCCTTAGCAGGGTTGGAAAGGAGTGCCATTAACTTGGCTGTGTCATTCAGAAAAGCTATTGAGGAGGGAAATGCCATGGGTTCAGTTCAAAAGTAGAGATGGTATCTTCATCTGTGTATTGTATACTGATTCTCCTTAGTGTGTGACAGGAAGAAGAGATCCCCAGACAATCAAAGGCTATGCAAGTTTTATGCAATTGACCTTTTAGAGATATGCCTTCACCATTAGAAGATGGTTGTAGATATGCAGCTACTTCATATTTCCTCTACTAAAATGGCATTTATTTAGAATATAAGGTGACCAAAGCTGAGAATTCAGGAATTTAGAAGTTAGTTTATTGGAAAGAAACTTGGTGTCATGAGGTTATATCTTGGACTTTCTCTATGGAACTATACAGTTAAGGAATGATTTGTTTTAAGCATGTTTAAATGCTGGATCAGGAACGTGGTTAAATGTCTTCAAAGCTAAGTCAGACAATGGTAACCTATGGTATTAGGAACCCCTTTCTGTGCTGAAATACTCTAAGAAAAGTTGACTTTGCTTTACAGACTTCCTGTCTGGAGTCACTACTGACCTTGTAGCAGTCCCTTTCAAGCACTGCTGGGGCCACACCTGGAGTACTTGTCCAGTTGTGGGCTCCCCTGTGCAGGAGAGACATGGGCATGCTGGAGAGCAGGCAGTGAAGGGCCAGCCAGATGTTTAAGGAACTGCACCACCTGATCTGCAAGGAAAGGCTGAGGGCAATGTGGCTCTTCAGCTTGGAGAAGAGAAGCCTTGGAGGGCATCTCATCCATGTGCAGACACCTGCAGTAAGAGTGCAGAGGAGACAGAGCCAGGCTCTCTCCTGTGCCGCCCAGTGGCGGGGCCTGAACAGGAAACTTTGTATGGTGAGTGCTGGCAGGGGTTGGTCAGAGCTGTGAGTGAGCCTGGGACAGCACCACGGTACTCTGCTCAAAAGGCATCAGAGCAGAACTCCCAGAGGTACCTTCAACCTCAGCCTTTCTGTGATGATATTAATGATTGATGAACTGGGACACTGCCAGTCCAAATTAGTTCTGCTTTAAAGGCTTAAGCCCTGACTCTCTGACATGACTCTACTAAATTGATGCATTACTGTAGGGAAGTGTGATTTAGCCAGTATCCATAGGTAAAATAGTGTTAGGCCTAGGAATGTCTAGTTATCTCACCTTGATGAATCTCTAAGTCAGTTACTTGGTACAGTTTTGGATGAACACTTCCTTTGTGTGCTTATCAGATGAAAAAATGAAATTGCTCTTTTGATGAAAAGTGATGTCAGGGCAATGCAAGTAACTTCTGTTTTTGTAGCCCTGAAAGCTCTCATTGACTTACTGTGAGAATTCTGTTTTTCCTTTTAACTTGAGTTGTATGCATTGTCTAGGCCTCTCAAGAATACTCATAAGAACTTAATAATCTAATATGCCATTGAAATCTAAAACCCCACCTGTTTTATACTATTTTATATTTTTCTACTTAATGGGATTTTTGCACTAGCTTAAAAGGCTTTTGTTGTGTCTGGGTTTTTTTGTCTCTGACTTTGCTATGTTGATAAACACTGCACTCCTTACTAGATACCAGGAAATAGCACCTCTCAAGGTTTTCCAAACAGCAGTTGTAAGGTCATTCATTAACTGGTCATATGAGCCATTGAAAGCCCACTTGCCATTCACACAGCACTGCTCTTCCTAAGCAGGGCTAGGAGAACTGTTAAATTTACCCTCCCTGTGGCTCTAGAGAGCAGCATGTGCTGTTTATGCCTAGACAAGGACAGGTTATTACGACTAAAATTCAGTGTGTTTATGAACATAAGAAATAATATGTATTATTATTAATACATATTATTGTTCTGATGAGCAAGACCCCAGAAAGCACTATTCCGTCAGGCTGTTTGTAAATAATGAAGACTATTGTTTAGTTTTCCTTAGGGCAGTTGTTTGTATAGGGAGTATTGTGGTACTGCTGCCTTGGGTGTCTGGTTTTGTGATTTCTTGCTCACCTCGATTCCATGTGATAGAAATAGCAAACTTGGCAGGTCCAAGAACTGATTTTGTTTGTGCTTTTCAGAAAGTGTTTCATATTCACACAGACCTCAAACTGAGGGTGCTTTGCTCAGAAAGAAGAGAGCATATATGGCATTATCTTATTGCAATATTATGGGGAAAAGGCTTTTTCTTTTGGGTTTTGTTTTTCAGAAATTGGGAAACTATTAATGATATTTCATTCAGCTGGTCTAATAAAACTTTTCTGTGGAACAACTGTGAACTAGCAGCCCTGAAGACTTCCAAATGAATGTAAATACAGGTGAGGTATTTAGCAGCTTTCTCAATTTGTTCAGTTTGAAAGGTATACATAGTGGGAGGATGAGCAATCAAAACAGTGAGATTCAGTACTTGAAGTTGGAACCAGATTCTTTGTTTCTTAGAGCTCGCCAGAGAGACTGCACTGTAAGCTGAGGTAAGTGATGGGGGTCAAAGTCAAGCAACTTAAACCACTGGGTGCCTTGACAGTGATGGCTTGTGAGCTACACTATAGGGAACTGTGTTTGCTGAAACATTTTATGACAGCAGAACTTGAGCCATAAAGTTTGTAGTCCTCCTATTTTTCTTCTTATTACAGTAAATTCCTTCTTTCAGCATATTTTGTAGCTGCCTACCTGACTTGACTTTGGTGTTCAGCCCACACAAGAACACAAGTGTATTTGGTCTAGGCACAAATGAAGAGTTGATTTTAGTAGCAGAGTATTAGAGGGAGAGGTGTTAAATAGTCTTTAAAATCTTGATTTCTTTAGGCCTATGCTGTCATTTTTATAGCTCTGTCTCTGGCCTTACATTAACTGTTTTTAACTCTGTAGTGGGAAGAAGTATCTAAGAATGTTCACTTTAATGTTTTATGTCTCTGTAGGTAGATATATCTACACACATACTGTAGTTTCCATACTCTGGTTGCACTAAAGGGATACATATTTAGTAAAGATTATTTGTGAAATAGAATGGCAGTTAAAAGCATGAAGTATTTGTCTGTTGAGTTGAAAACAAAAGAAGAAACCTGTCCTATTTCTTCCCAGCAAATCAATTTCTTGTGTAAGGTCCCCTTGTAATTAAAGCATTATATATGTTCAGGGTAAAATTTGGTAACTTGCTTGTAGACATCTTAAAAGAGTAGCAGGCTTGAGGTAGTAAGTTGCAAGTAAAAGGGCCAGTCTGGGAACAGATCTGGATGTGATGAGTTGTCCAAATGGTTAAAAAAATCTTGTTAAAAATCACTAAAATGTGTCTTAGCATTGCAAGACAGATTCTAAATTTTCTAATCATCTGAGATAATTTTGCTGTTGAAGGATAATTTACCATTTTCTTCTGACATCCGGTGATGACCTTAAATATTAGGAGAACTCTTGTCCACAAAATGAATTACTTAGCTACTGCTGTGCAATATCCAGTGTGTAGGACTGTGCCTTTTGCAAGGCAGAGCACATTGTTTGCACTTTGAGAACTGCTGCTGGAATAATCCTGCCTCTTTGTGAAGCCTCTGCAGGTCCAGTGTCAGAGCCTGTTTTTTAGGGAATGGTTGTTTTTACTACAAACCTCTGACCAGCTCAGTTAAGCTGCAGTTACCCTGTCCTACCTGGAACTTGAAGCTGCTGGAAGCAAGCAAAGCAAACTACAGTATCCCAGGTGTAGACTGAATTTGACTATTCATGAACTGTACACTTTCATGGGTGCTGCCTCTGCACAGCTGACTAAGTCCCTGGGGGATGTTCTCTTATCTCACACACTTCATTCTTAAAGTGTGTCCAGCTCTGTGCTGCATGATCTGCCCGTTCAGGTCCAGTTCTGGGAGTTTTTGAGATAACACTATCTGGAAATCGCTATAAAGATGGAAAAGTAGAAATTGGTGATACAAGGCTGAAGTTGCTTTCACTTGTTCTTGAAAATTTTGGTGTTCCTCTGAAGTTAGGGCTTGGAGCTCTGCGGTACTTCATGTTTTGTATTCCCCTCTGCAGAGGAACAGATAGTTTGACCTGGTTACCTGGCAAATCCTGCTGTGTGTCTTGTTAATTTCCTCAAGGAATTATATATGTGTGCCTGAAGACTCCTGAATCTCTGATCCTTTGTGTTAACACCTGGTAACCGGGTGTGTCAGAGCAGGAACAAGCCCTGAAGAGCTGTGAGGTTGTGCAGATACAAAAATTACCAGAGCTGATATTTCAATTTGGTTTACATTCATATAAACTAAGCCAGAAGTTAACCTTTATGGGATTATTCCTGTTGAAAGGTGTTGTTTTTCAGTGGGACTCAACCTTCTGCAGGTTGATAGAGTAGAAACTCTCTGGGCTTTTAGTTAAGCGTAGTTGGTTAGAACTGAACTGACATGGTGCAGGGACTAAGATGAGTAAGATATTGTACACAGGCAGCAGAATCAGGGACCTCAATCCCCTCTGAATTGCTATGCAGTGAATGAATGCAATACAGATCGTCTTTCATTTCCATGTAGTTAGGCTGGAAAATTTAATGTGCTCTTGGTTTGCACTGTTTTGCTGTTACACCTCTAATTGCTGAGAATTGTTGTTCTTTGTAATTCTAAAAATGTTTAAAAGCATTGATTTAAGCAGGATGGGCACATCTAGTAGAATAAGCTGTACTTAAGTATTTGATTCTTTTTTCTTCCCCCAATAATGTACCTCTCACTTTGTCTTGTTCCCATGCAAACAAGTACCGTGTATGTTGCAGGAGCCATTTTTTTGTTTGCACCTTCTAACACAAATAGGACACTAAGTCTGTCCCCTCTACTCAAGTCCCACAGTGGCCAGGGCGGTGGTAGTGGGCTCTGGAGAATCCCAGGCTGTTGGAAAGTATCCTTTCTAGGTATTGCATTTGGTGTGAAAAACAAAGATGCGGAATTACATGAGAAAGTAAGTAGGGATGACAGGAACTTCTCCCTATCCTTGTCCAGTGAGGGCCATCTGATTTGGGTGTTTTACCTCCTGTGAATGTGCTCAGGGTCTGTTGTCAAAAAGGTGGTGACCCTTCCTGTGACCCCAACCTGCCAGAATATTGTGACATGAAGCTTGGCTTTACCTGTCACTGAGTGCTGTTTGTTATCTTGCCTTTATTTATCCCACGATCCACGGCAGGGCCGATTGCAGAGGTACAGAGTACGGGGAGGTGGGGCTGGGGAAAAATAAACAACTTTATTATCCGTGAAGCTGTGGGATTTGTAAACCACTCTCGTGTCCGTATAGAGCCGGAGGTGTCAGCCCAGGGCTCAAGGGCACGGGAAGTGCAGCCTGGGGAGTTAATGCATTCCCGTGAGCTGCCAGGGCTGACTGAGGGCATGCTGCTAGCCCCGGGCGAGCTGTGTGCGCGGGCCCGCCTCTGATCTGCCCTGGGAGCTCCAGAGCCACAGCACCATTAGGGACAAGGCTCCAGGGGTGTTGGTTTTACGGGAGGAAGAGGGGGACACTGCTGCTGCCTCCCTGCCCTTGGCAGATCAAAGGCGGCCTCGTCCTAAAGGGGAGGGGAGGTTTGCCTGCAGTTTTCTTCCACAAGGGAAGGAAATATGTGCCTTAATTACAGTGAAATTATATGATCGTGGGAAAAGATTAAATAACAACCAGAGGGCACGAAGGTGTGGGTTTAAGCGATGCAGTGCTTCAGGCAGGTGAGCTGTAGAGCTTTAGCAAGGCATTTTTCTTGCTTATGGTGCACTGCATGGCTTTTGTTTGGAAAGTTCGTTTTTCCTTGGGGTTTGTTTCTTTTTATTGTTGAGGAAGGGGGTCAGTGTGAGAAGAAAGGAGGACTTTAAAGATGACTCATGGTAAAACTAAAATGTTAGTAATTTTTTCAGCTTTCTTCTAGGTTTTTTCCTGTATTGGGACAACTTTGGAATGTTTGGGGACAACTTGAAATGTTTGTGTTAGTGCATAGAAATTAATGAGCAGAGATGTTATTCCACCTGAGATGAAAGATCACATTTTAATGAGTAACTTATTGTGCACTTGATGGTTACTAGCAGAGATCAATCTATCAGTCAAAATCCAAAGTGCAGCTCCTGATACTGTATATGGCAGCTCTGAGTGTTTGATCTGATACTGAACTTGTAGATCAGGAGTACAGAGCAGACAAAGAGTCACAAAGGAATTAATACTATTGAGATAAAGATAATGTGCTTGAAGTGACTTATTACAATTTGGGATGGCCTAAAATGTAAAAAATGTTCAGGTAGGGCTGGCAGGTGGCACAAAACACAAAGGACTGTGTACTATTCTAACATGAAATCTGGGATTTGGGCAGGAACTCCCAAAATAGTTTTAGGATGCCTAATTGAGCTATAGCCATAATATCACTGGTTTTAGAGCATTAGATAGCCAAATGTTTTGCTGAATTAGGCTTCAGTTTCTATTGTCATGTGCTGGTCAGAATTATATTCTTGCAGAGTTTTGTTGCAGCTCTGGAATGTATTTACAATATATTACATGATGGCCCTACAAAACCAGACTTGGATACAAGGCACCTTTCACATTTTTTTCACATTTCCCAATTTGCTTCTGTTGGGAGAAGTTTGGGCCTTGTGTGGTGTTGTGTTTAATTACTGATTAGTTAGGGGGAATGAAGAGAGAAGGAGCTTAGGTGGAATATATGAAATATTCTGGGTGGGAAATCACTATCTGATCCTAGATGGGAATATTGAAAGATGCTTTACTTTTTTAACTCCTGAGCTATTCACTGTAATTTAAGGTCCAGAAAATTTTCTTACTGTTGTATAGTTGCTATAGAAAGTGTTAGTCAAGTTAAAGGAAATTATAGCTGTATAGCTGCATTCTTGTTCCATGCACTTCTGGTAGTGTGCAGGATAGGGGAGAAGTGATGCATATGGCGTTCTTTAAGTCCTAGTTGTTTCCAAATGGTCCACATTAAAACAACAAAAACATCCATTCTGGAAGTTCAGTCATGCATGGGCCCGGGAACTGCTGTCACAGCAGGAAAAGCCTCATTTGAGCAGCTTGAGTAGCACAATTGCTCACAGTATTGCAGCAGCCTGTAGGTCAGTCCTCAAGGTCTCACAGCACCATTTCCTTTAGTTGTGGCTTTTTACTTCCAGGCAATTCTCATGTGTAGGCAAGGCCTTCTATGTTGTCTGTATTAAATGGTATTCAGAAAACTTGTCAGTAATCAGAAAGTGTTTGTATGCAAATAGGATCCTTCTTGCTTCCTCCCTGGGGAGTGTATAGCTGTGCTTCTAGTGCACATAGAGACTGGCTGTGGGAATGGGGAGCAAGTCCTTAGTATTGCTGGGAAAAATAGCAGGGAGTCCAAGGCAGAATAGTGGAGTGAAGTCAAGATCTGTCCACTGCTTTGCCAAGTGTAAAGGAGGCTTTAAAAAAAGACACGAGCCAGACTTGACAGGGTAGATAGTAAGAGGAGGGGCAATGCTTTTAAGCTGAGAGGGGCTGGCTTTAGGTGGGATATAAGGAAGAACCATTTCTACCATGAAGGTGATGAGACAGGTTTCCCAGAGAAGCTGTGGCTCTCACCCCTGGAAGTGTCCCAGGCCAGGTTGGACAGGGCTTGGAGCAACCTCGGATAGTGGATGGTATCCCTGCCCATGGCAGGAGGTTGGATTAGGTGATCTTTAAGATCCTTTCCAACTCAAACAGTTCTGTGATTCCAAGCACTTCCTAGGTTATGCTATCCAGCCAATGGGATTTTTTGAAATCCCATTTTTTCTGAAATAGGATTTTGTTTTAATTATAAACTTTGTCATGGGGTCTAGTATGAGGTCCTTGAGATAGGTAAGACTTCAAAATAATTAAATGCAGCTATGTCAGCAGTTACTGCTGATAAATATAAATTATGCATGAATCACAATTAAGTGGAATTAAGGACATATGAAGTCTCATGGTAACCAATTAAATGGAAATTGATTTCCTTGTAATTAAATGGGCCGTATTACTTATTAATAAGTAAAATTTGAACCCTATAATAGTCAGAAGCAGTTCTTCACCACTGTTTATGTATCTTTGAGTTTTAAACAAAAAAGTTATTTGAGAAATAGGCTTAGTTTATTTATACAGACCCTTTACATTTCAAGACTTGAAGGCTAGAGTCAGTATGATCAAGTTGTCAGTATACAGAACACTTTATCAGTGTCATTAAGTTTTTTTAATTATAATACCTTTTTTAATAGCTTTGTGGGTGGTCTGTAGCATATTTTGTAGCCTTGCATCTATCTTAATGTTCTCATTATAATAATAGTGGATACAGTTCTCTGTGTCTCCTGAAAATATGCTTTCATTGCAGAGCTGACATGGCTATACCTTCCTGTGGACATCTTGTTCCTGGACCTTTTGATCCTTATAGGCGGTGTCCAACTGGAAGCTATATGGCCTGTGACACTGGGAAGTGGTGGCATCCTCTCAAGTGTTCTTGCTATTAAACATGCAATGCCCTGAGGTGCAGATAACAAGCCACAAGCCAAGTCCTGTATTATGTGTGCATTCTCTTCTAGCAGTGGAAGAAGCAACTAAAGGCCCAAAGAGCTTACTGTGCTGCCAGTGCTCCACAGAAAACATGTGTTAGCTGCATTTCTGACATCCAGTCTGGTCCAGCCAAACTCAGCTGGAACTGACGTTGCTTGGGGAATAGGAGTTAGTGATGTAGTTAAAAACACACCTCATCGTTTTGACTACTTGTGCTCTTTGGACAGGCAAATGACTGTCATTGACAAGGGCCTGTGTTGGCAATATTCTATATATATGTAACATTATAGGTAACAAAGCCTAGTATAGAACATGGTGTGTAGGTTCTTAAAAGGAAACTAAAAAGGTAATTAAGATGAAAACTTCATATTTCTCTAAGTATAACCATAAATCCTCTTGGTGCCACCCTTTTAAAAACAAGCAACCACAGATAAAATTATGCTGTATTTATTTTTAAGGCATAGCTTAGGCAGCAGAAATAGACTTGCAGTGTTTTATCTGCTACACTAAGTGGATGTTAAGGTATTGCTCAGGAGTTTAGTTTTGGGGTATTTCATTGTTGGCTTCATCTTCAGTTGATAAATTCCTTGAGCTGTTCCTTAAATCAGAGTTAATCCAGTCTCTAATCATGTAAAAGCCCTATCAACAATTAAAATTTCAGCAGTGTCTTCTGTCAATAATGCCATTATTATCATAATGGTATTGACTCCAGCTCTGGTGTGCTGAGCATCACACTGGCCCAGAATTTCTAGCCATAACCTCTACTTGTAAATACTGAGCCTCTTGCTGATAGAGATGACACTGTGTAATGGAGAGTTGAGTAGCTATCAGCTGTAACTGTAGTTAAAGAGGATTTTGCAATGCTGTTTGTGAATGTGGACTCAAGAACAGCCAGTGGGCAAACCCCAGGAATTGTTGTTCAGGTCTCATAGTCAGTAAAAGGAGAAAATAAGATGTCAAGAAGAAACATGTACAGTCGATGGCCCTGGAAAAGAGAGGACCTCTGGATAAGTGGGAAAGGCAAGCTGTGTGTTTCCCCATAGAAGCTGGTATTATTTAGGAGTAACTGAGGTAGGCTTTCTGGTGTGTTGCTTTCCTACCAGAATGTGCTGTCTGTAATTCTAATCTGATTGGTTTCAGTAGATTTTCTTCTGGTCCCCCCCTTATCTGTATTGTAACTTTGATCAGCATAGGCCAAAAATAGCTCATTAGTTGAAGAACTGTTATATGTGGAATATTGTACTTAGTCCCTGTAACTTGCAGAATCTGTTTTTTACAACATTGCTTACAAATACATGTTGGGTTGTCTTACCAATAAAAAGTCAGTTGGGCTTTTCCCCCCTGTTGCATTTGTCACAATGGTGTGATTATAAAGGGTTTTCTGAAGCATGGCATGGCAGTAGTACACTTTGCTAGCAGTAAAAATGTCATGCTCTGAGTAATAGGAATTAAATAGGACATGAATTCTGTGAGAAGCTGTTCCATGCTCATACTCCCCAATGTGGTTCTATTACTGTCTAATCCTCTGAGTGATGCTTGTAATTCAAGCACAAAGTATAGACTGGGGTTTTGGGTTCTGTTCCTTAGATGATGAAGGCAACTCTTTAGTAACAGGAGGTTCTGGTAGAACAGGGTGGGAGTTCCTTCCCTCTGCCACCCCCACTCAATGAAATCTCCCAAAACAAGGAGGGGGAAGACCTTTGTCTGCTGTCAAAATCCATGTCAAGCTTGGAGGCAGAGGGTGAGGAAATAGGTACTATTTGCTAACTTCGGAGTATGTTCTTGCATGTCCTGCTAGGTGTCAGCGGGGGCCCCTTGTTGCTTTCTTGGGGAATAAATGCTCCTTGGAGGCCTGTACTTCTCTGTGTATTGCAGCTGGCATGTTGCCATGGACCTGATATGTGAAGAGCACTGTTTCACTACTTTGGGAAAAGCACTTCTTCGTGCTAACCTGTTTGTAACTTCAGACAAGGGGGTATCTCTCTACTGTGGCTCTAGTTCAGAACAAATATTGACATCAAAAATGTTGTCTGTAACTGTGTCAAAAGCTGGTTTCAACAAATATTTCTGAAGACTTCAGAGGAGGGGAAAAAAGAATAAATTACCTACTTCACTTACATTAGGAGATATCCTAAAATTCATTGACTGAAGTGACCTCAACACTATTGTACTTTCTTGCTGCTCTCTATTGCTTTGTTCTTATCCAGTGTCCTAAACCATGAATATAATTTGTTTCTGTAGACCTTTTGGAAATGTCATATCACTTGAGATGTACTGTACTTCACATTTTTATAGACATTCAAAGAGATGGTGAGGTGGAAGTATGTTATTGCCTAAAAATATTTTGAAAGCAGAGAAGGAACACTTTAATGGAAGATATAAGCCTCTAGATGATAAAAAAGATATAGTTTCTTATTTTTAAAGCATTTGACTGACTGTAATTACTACAGTTTTAGGGCCTTCCCACTTGAGTTCATCTGGGGAAAAAGGGCAAAACAGGATCTGAATTTTCTTTTAAACCTTCGAAGCTAAGAGGGGAAAACCAAAATGAGAGCATTCCTGTTTGAAAAGAATCCACCTGTCAGGAGCTTCAGCAGGGCAAATGTGCTCCTTGCAGAGCATTTCAGTTTAGCTTTTGAGACTCGTATGTGATGAGTGTTGTTTCCTTTGCCTGGGAGGGTTAACTCCTCCCTCCAGAAGTTCAAGATTTAAAACCCATGCTAGGTGCAAGTAGCCTAGAACAAAGTGCTTTGGTTCTGCACTGTATTTTGTGTCTGACAACAAAGAAATGCATTCATTTTGTAGAATGCATTTCTCTCTCAGTTCTGGAAAAGCTCATTGTTTATTCATGAAGGAAGGTCAGTAAGGCCTGGTTAATCCAAACACTTCTTATTTCTAGTTTCTTTCGTAGAAGGGATTATTCTTGCCTTACAAAATCAAAAGGTTTCTTAAGGCAGGAATTGTTTGTGCTCACAGATGGGAAAACAAACAGGAGATGGGAAATCGGTATGTGCTTAGAGGAATTTTAAATATCAGACCAGATTGTATTTTTCAATTGTGTTTTCTTGTTCTTCTTGATCACTGATACGAATATCAGTTTAATTTTAATTTGTTTAAATGGCAATGGGTGAAGAGATGAGAATTATACAATGGGGCTGATTCATCTACTATTTTCAGTTGAGAGCTGGTTCTTAAACCTCTTCTCTAGAAACATGATCCTGAGCTTACAGGCATTACCTGCATTCTTTTGATGACTGAGGCACATTGATTCCATCAAGGAGGAAGGAAGAGGGGTCTGTAGGAGCTGCCGTGACCTCCAAATTGCTTGGCATGCTGCATTCTGCCGCTTCCTGGCTGTGACTCCATGATGGATGCACGTGCTGCTTTTTGATTCATGCCCAATGTAATTTATGTAGTAACTGATCTGTCCTTTTTTTCTACTAGGTTGGTTCTTATGTTGTGTATTGCCCTTGAAAAATTAAAAGCCCCTTAGATAGCTTAAGTAATTATATTAGAAGAAACCAAAGGGCTAGACCTCTCCCTCGTGCTAGTGAAATGAGATAAAACACCAAACTGAAGGAAATTTTGGCTGCCCAACATTTCATCCTGACAAGGTTCTGGTGCATGGTGATAAAATTTTCCATTCTCAATAATTAAAATCCACTTAAGCAGCAATTCACAAGCATTGCACAACACTATTATCTACTTCTAATAATTTGTTTTGAAGAAGATATTATAAGGATCTGAGGTTAAAGGAAATAAATGCTGGTTTATTTGATTTTATTGTTTTAAGGCAGCACTGAAGTAGTTTTTCTTACTGACATTGTCAGTGCAGCTGCCTCTGTTTTGATTTGGAGTTATTGTTCATGTAGCTGAGTGAACTGAGACACTGACAGTGTGGGAGTGTGCCTCAGACAGAGATATCAAGTGAGCTATTTGAGCTGGTCATCAATTGTTAATTGTCTACTGATCCTTAAACCAGATACCTAAACTGAAAAGACCACTATCAGCAACAGATGCAAATTATATGGACCCTGTAGGTGTGCAGGTCCTACAACATAAGTGGGGTGCTAAATTTTTCATTGCTTATTTGAGCTTTCATATCTAGGCAGGTCTAGTGTGGGCCTCCAAGCCCACTGTTGCTCTGACTTCAGGAGAAGATAACACCTGAACTGAAGCTGCTTTAACAGCTGTGTGTTGACTAGTTGCCCATGAATACATTTCTCTGGATTTCCTATGTCAGTGCACTTCCTCAAGAGGAAGCCTGTAAAAAACCTAATTTGGTGCCTACCATGAGAACAGTCCCTCTGCTCTCAGGCCTTCCTGTCTCTTGAACCCCCTGCCTGTTGCTCTTCAACACTCTCAGCCTGCCGGTTTTGAATGTGGGGCTTGTTTGTGCTCAATCTCCTCTCAGGTACTACCAAACGCTTTTCTGATGGAGTATTTCTCTGCACCAGAGGCGGCTTAGCATCTTCAAATTGCAGAAGGGAAGAGAAGAGATTCTGATTACTGCTTTTTCCAAGGAGTAGTGATTGCAAGCCCCAAAACTGAAAGCATTTTGACTTTGGAGGTTCTGTGGCTGCAGTTTAGTGTCAAATGCCAAAGCATGAGACTTCCTGAGGCTGACTAGTCATTGGGATATCCTTCAGCCCCCAAATCAGCCCTGCTTGCCTTATCTTTATAGGAGTTAATTAGTTTTTTCTTCAGTTGGTGCTGAGAGAAATTGCTCAAAATCTTCCAGGAGACTTGAAGATCAGCTATGATGTGATTAGTTAACACAGTAACTAATGTGTCTTAGTTGATTGTTGATTGTAATGATGTGGACTGGAGTAAGGAAGCAGGGTAGGCACCTGGAGACTTGTATTGGATGGGGCTTCAAGGGTTAGAGTGAAGAGTATCTGGATGGGGTTTCTTGATTCTCTAGCTCTGTGTGGAGCAGGAGAAACCATTTGCCTCATGGCCTTTTTAAAAACAGCTGAAACCAACTTCAAAATAATGATCTCCTTACAGGTATTCTTAGTGAAACTACCTGAGTAATAGCGATCATCACTGGAAACTCTCTTAACTGAGGAGCTGGAGGTCTGGTAGATATTTTCCCTAAACTGGGAATTCAGGTGCTACTTCAGCTATGTTACTATTGATACTTCAAGAAAACACAATGCAACTAATGTTTTTGAAGGTTACCAGTCATGTTGTGGTTGAGGTGGTTTGGTGAAGGAGTTACTGGTATTCACTGTGATACAGATAATGTATTTCATGATCAAACTCCTCAGAATGTTACCTGCTTGCTTTCAGTGCTGTGGGGTAATGTGCTTGTGTTGGGACTTTGTAGTGCTGAATGGGGAGTGGTCCTTGATTTGTCTGTGTATGTCTTGCACAGTTATAGTGTATGCCAGAGGAGAGAAACCCCACTGGAAATGAGCTACGTGAGTTTTCTTTGTTTCCCTAAAAGGAGTGTGTTTGAGTTCTTCATTAAATGAAAAGTTTAAGTATTTTGCCACCTGTACGTTATAGTTTTGATGGAACTTCTAGGGAGAAGAGTGGGAGTAAAGAGAGCACTGACTCAAAGGGATGGAGCAGGCTGTGATCTTCCAAGCTGCCACTGTGTTAGACTGGGGTCAACTTCAGTAGTTAGTCTTGGACATTGAGTGGGTCACAACCCACCCTTGGACATAATTCTCTTGGTGCAAAGGATAGTGGCCATTCTTAAGAGCATCACTCCTAAAGACATCAATTTACATGTCCTACTTATTTTTTATCTTTTTCATCTTCCCTTAATCATAGAGAAAACAATTCAGCACTTGCATCTCATGCATCCCACAGTAGCCTGTCCTGTATGAGCCACTGGTTTGGTGTTGACGCTGCTCTTTGCATTACACAGATAATCTGAGAACAGAATAGTAGGCCTGATCCTTCAGGGTGCAGCAGTGCTTTTTGTTGAGTCACAGCACATGCTGCGCTTTCCTGCAATGTAGAGATCTGACTGAAAATCTGCCTTTGCTTATGGTGCATTAAGAATCTATACAAATAAAAGTGGAAGTACCATTCCCTGACTAACAACTGAGTGAACAAAATAGCAGTTGGACTGAAATTTGATGGGGTTCTTTTTGTTGGTTTGGAGTTTGTGTGCATTTTTGTGTTGGGTGGCTGGTTGGGTGGTTTGGTTTTTTTGTGAGGTTTTCCTTAAGAAGCCCTGGATGAAACACTTGCAGTGCATCTCATGTCCCCTGTGATCTACTTTTTCTGAGGCTTAGTTACAAATGCTTTCATTACTCCAGAAGTTACCAGCTGACATCCATTGACTACAACTTTGTGTTGATAACTATTCAGTACTACGCTTTATCTCACACAATAACATAAATTCTGTTATCTGCTTTTCTGTTTCATAGTTCTGTTTCTAACTTAAATCCATAACAGCTTTCTGTAATATGGGATATTTTTGAGTGCCTGAGACTGCAAATGCCAGCCTCATCTGTCTTCCACATTGCCTTTTACATTCTTGCATAATGGAACTGTAATGGTTTCACATATTTCTTTATTATTCTTTGATACAGTATATCCAAATTCCTTTTTGAGACAAACCTCAAAAGGAAAATTAGATTTGATTCCTTTGTATGTACTTGGAGGTAAGACATTTAGCTAAAAAGGGGTAGCTTCATTTTGCTTGAGTTTGTGTGCTTGTCTTGCTGAATCAGCTGGATTTTAGCTTGGCTGAAGACAGGCTGGAATCCTTTGAGTATAAACTAAAATTCAGCCTGGTTTCACCTCCTGTGTTATTCATTTAGAAGTGCTGATGAGGTCTCAGCATGAACCTGAGCAGCAACTCTCATGTCCTGTTCCTGGGTCTGTGCTATGTCATGCACCCACAAAAAATTCCCCTTGCAGGGTACCCAGTAGTGTCTTGATTTGATTTACAACACAGTGTGCCTTGTCAATGTGGTGCTTGACATCCTAAAACAAGACTTTTCATTGACTGTTCCTGGTTGTATGTCTGTTGCTGTTTTATCACTCTAATACCTATGTTCAGCCAGTGCATGCCTTGGCAGCTCTTCTTTATCAGTGATGACTGAGACCTTTTGCTGCTCTTCAGAATGTGGAAAAACAGGTAAGCTCTTCTTGCCTGACTCATCCCCATGTGTAGCTTCAGTCGAAGTGGGACCTTGAATATATAACTTATTTATCTGGACTACAAGGGAGGTGGACTGGCTATAGGATTTACCGTTTTCTTGGGCTGCATGGAAAAGTAGTAGTTAATATCTAAGGTGTTCTTTCTCTGTCAACTTTCCGACCTTTTATGCTATGCAGTCTGCACTGCCCCTTCTTTTTGTCTTATCTGTTAATTAGAATGAGTTTCTTGCCTCACTGTAATAGGCAAACACTTCTCACAAATTCAGCTTTCAAAATAAGCAGACATCTTTCACAAGCCTCAAACTGAAGTCCCTGGGATTTGCAAGAGTTTGCAGAGCCCCTTAAAATGTGGCTGTAGCTCGTTCTTATCAACAAGAGCTGCAAAACAGTCTCTTTTGAAGAGGGATAAGTGACAATGTGTTAATTGCTTTCCCTTTTCTTTTCATCTTTGTGACCAGTTTTCTGAACACTGCAGGACTTGTCTGAATTGAGAAATGAAAGGAGTCTTATAATCAGTCTTAATGTTCTACATAATTCTTTTTCCCCAAAGAAGCCAGTTCACAGCCCAGCTGAGCAAATGTGTTTAAAAACACGATCTGGGTCATGTAAACAATAAAGCAGTGGGAAGTCAGCTTCTAGTCTTCCTTCAAAGGCAACATTTAGGAAGTCAAAACCGACTGCAGCATGTGTATTTGGATGGGTATGAGAGGTGTCGCAGCTCATTAGTAAATATATCCTGTTCTGGTTGTGCCGTCGGTGGGTTCCACTAAGATGCGGTGACCTCCTGGCTTTGGCAGTAGAGATGAGGTAGCAAAGCTGCTGACAGATGCTCTTCCTCTCACTCACCTGATCTGAGGAGACACTGAATCAACAGAATAAAGACCTTAGGGCTACCTCGCAGCAAAAAAGCTTCGCCCTCCAAAATGATACCTTTGTCCTTCACTGTTTGTTCAAGTGCTTTTGGAAACAATACCCTGAGCGTTAAAATAGCTCAAAGCATCCAGGTCCTGCAGAGAAGGGGAAAAACACAGATTTAACATAAAATGATCCATTGTTTTCTTACCCTTTTGTCTTTCCTTTCAAACTTACCTTTCTTTTTCTTGATAAGGCAATTCCTTCTTTGGCTGCATTGTTTAATTGCTTGTGCTCTTCGTGTTGTGTATTAAATGTAAAACTATGTATGTGGAAGTCCTGTCCCCTAAGGCAACTGCAGAAATGCACAATCCAGTTCAGATGTCATTCATGACTGCAAAAAAAGCCTACATCTGGAAACTAATCCTTTTAAATCCCTGTCTGGTCCAAGCCCATCCGTTGAATTTTCATCTACAGCTGTTTTCCAGTGAAGTAGGATTTGAAAGCTTTTTCATTCATAACTGACCACAAAACCTAAATGATCAATGTCAACTGCAATATAGGAAGAAAAAGGCAGAAACTCAGGCAATGTTTCTTGAATGCACTTAGTTACAGGTGAAAGGTAATTCTGGGGTTCAAGTTTTCCAATCCAGTGGGAGGTAACCCTGCTGCCTGGTCTTTCTTTGGAGACAGGGAATGTGAGTCTGATAGCTAAGCGTTTATTTTGGGAAGTTCCTGAGTGGTGGGTAATGGATGTTCTGTGTGCAGTGGAGTGAGCTGGGTGTGACTTCATTTGTGAGTAATGATCCTCTGAGTTTTAATAGGCTGTAGGGAGCAGGTACAGGAGCAGTTTCTGTTGTTATTGCTGAGTGACAAGTAGCAATGACATGGTGTGGTTATGTCATCTGTGTGTTATATGTATGCGGCCAATGCTGTGTCATGAGCACTTCAGCGGTGACACTTGCCGGTTCATTGTTGCAAATAGGATTTCCCAGTGTGACACTGTTTATGAGTAGGCCAAGGAGCGCTGCTGAGATGGGGAGTGTGCCTGGGGGAGTGAATCCCTGTGGCGCATCAGGGAGTCGTGTGCCTAATCCTGCAGGCTGGTGTGCTTTGTGCCGCTCCCTTTCACCGAGCGTGGTTGCTAGTTAACAGCAGTGCAACTCAGTTTCCTTAGAGCTCCTCTCTTGGCTGTCCTTTTATGTGCTAAAAAGGGTGGAATGCGTAAGATACGGTCAAGAAAAAAGACTTGTACGCTGGTAGTATTTACCTAAACTATTTTTCCCGTCTGTGGGGTAGCCAGTGTGCCTCGAGTGGAGTTACTGCTTCCCCTCTGGTGTGAGCACTGGGCACACTTTAATGAGCAGTGTTGGCACCTGGGTAGTGTTCTTTTTCCTGTGACAGCATATATTTCTTTTTGCTCTTCTTTTCTTGATGGGGTCCAGTCTGTAAATCAGACTTGAGTCAGAAAAATTGATGCAAGAAGGGGAATTGTTATTTGCTTTAGGCATCAGTCACACAGTTAGGACTTAAGTGCATATTGCTTTTGTACATCCTTTTTTCTTGTGTATTTATAAGGCAGAGAAAATTGTGAATTAAAATTATTACTGAGCGTGTATACTGTACAGTGTTGCTAATGGGTTCCAAGTTGTGATGCACTATGTATGGTTGTCTTGACAGAAGTCAAAGGAACAAATGAGAGGCTGGTGTTTATTGTTCTGCTCTTTCTTATTGTAACTTGTCTTACAAACTTTGCAGCCACTAACTACATTTTACTGAATTACTGGGCAAAAATTCTAAGCCACTGTCACAGAGAGCAATGTTTCTTTATGTGGGTCTATGGTTTGGTTTTTTAGTTCTTTTTTTATTTTCTGTGCAATGGGACACAATAAGAGCTTGGCTCTAGTAATTAGGCTATCAAACTCCCATGATTCCTTGCCTTGCATTTTGTCTAGGTTATGTCCAAGAAGCTTGGCCCAGGTGAAGGTGCACAGCTGATGTTTCTTTCTAGTTGTGAATGCAGGTGAAAAATCAGCATGCTTGAAGCAGCAGCCAGTAGATGTGGTGCTGCTATGTTAGAGCTTTTGATACCTAATAATACGGTAAAGAATTGATGATAACTTGCTGTAGAAAGTAAGGAAAGAAACTTGCTAATTTGCTAATCAAATTTAAAACTTGCTAAAGTTTTTTTTAAGTTGCCGGATGTTATGCTTGTGAAAGTTTTCTGAAATTGCAAAATGTCACGTTGTATCCTGTTTTGCTGGCTTAAACTGCTAAATATTAAACAATGTTAGGTATGGTACGTTAGCTATAAGCTTTAGAGTGTATCGATAAGGAAAATAGGGAGAGTATGATGTGTTAGCTATAAGCTTTGGAGTGTACTGATAAGGGAAAGTGGGAGAGCTGTGAGTGGGAACGGTGTGATAAAGAGGACTCGCGACTCACTGCCTTATCTTGGACCACCAAAAAGGGAGAAAAGACCGACCCCCTAGCAACAAGACAGAGCCCAGAGCAGGAACGAAGTAGACTTTGATTGGAAGATTCAAAGGAGTGCGGGAACGGAGTGAATTTTGATTGGAGAAGCTGAAAGAAACAGAGGGTTATGGAATGTTTAAAAGCGAGCTAAAGACTTGTTAAGTTTGCAGTCTGTTGGTGGAGCAGGAGACTCGCCAGCTGACCAGTGTGCTGCTTTGCTCATTTGCCTTAAGTAAATCTTGATTGGAGATTTAAAATAGATTGACTGGTCCTATTTGACTATAACACTTGCTAGTTCTGTTTGTGGAGTCACTTTCAAGAAAGGCTGTGCCTTTTCTGATTATTGTAGGTCAGTGGCTTAGAAATGGAGTAACCCCAACTGATGTAACTTAGGGGTGAGAATTCACTCACCTGTCATGGATGATTCTCATCTTACTAGGTTAGTTTCTCATTAACACTGTCAACATTTAGTTCAAAATAAGTTCAAAATACTGTCAACATTTAGTTCAACATCAAATTGTGAATTGGAGTAGGCTTCCTAGTTCTTCTGCACTGGGAAATGCAATAGACACATTCATCGTGTAACATACCTGTCTTCATAATGCCAATTTTGAGGGAAAGGCTGGAAGAGGCAGACTGAGGAGAATGAACAAAATTCAGCCTGGGGAATGAAAGAGGCCAGAGATGTTAAAGGTCACTGATGGATTTGATTTGATGAAGCAGGGCAAGTAAATTTTTAAGCTGTGAATCTCTAGAACACATTTTGAGTGTCACAATGAGAAGGAAGGGTGTTAGTGAAAAGGATGCAGAGCCTTGGATCCGTAGGGACTGGTGGCAGGCAGACTAGTTGAACAGAAGAGGGGTAAAACACTTCTCCTTTCTCTGTGTAATGCAAATAGTATGTGGCACTAACTGGCACCCCTTTCTATAGCAGCATTTCCAAGTTGTTTGCTGACGTTTGTTCAGAGTTTGTACAACTGTTGAAGCCCCTTTTGAAATCTGTTTAGGCACAATGGCACTAGATGGTTTCCTAACAGATGTCGAGTTTTGCTGTTGCCTTGACAGCTGTGTGAGTAACTGACCTTTGCATCCTGCTTGTACTCTCTGATGGCACCAATCAAGAGACTCCAATCGTGGTAGGGATCCTCTTAATGTCTTGATCTCTGCTCTGCCTGATAGAGCTGTTCTCATTGACTTGTCATGAGAAGCAGCTAAGGGACATCTCCTTTCTGTCTGCTGGACACTGCCTTGGAAACACCTGTATACAGAGAGTCCTCTGTGCCTCGGATGGAACTGGCAGGGCTCCAGAGAGAGCAGCCAAGTTGTAGTTTTCATTACAAAGTGGGAAGAACAGGAGGAGTGGGTTTAGTAGGTAGGCAAAAAGCCTGTTGCTGCCTGTCACAAGGCAGGTGATACCTACTTGGAATGATCCCAAAGCAGCAGAGAGCATAAATATAAAAGGGCTGATCAGTTTGCTTATAAAGCAGTTCTGAGCTGATTGAAAGAGTAGTTACAGGCACTTTCCTATGAGTTGTAAAGCAAAATATCTCTGGGAATCTGAGACTCTTGGTAATGAGCACTTCTTACTTCCTGGTATGGTGTTTCATGGTTGAATTCAAAGAACACTTGTACTGTGTAGGTATGGTCTGCTTTCAGACATGCCAATTAGATCACAAAATGCAGCAGGCCTCTGGAGATCAAATGTACAGTGATGGAGCTGTGGTTCTGTAGAAATATAGGGTGCATTTAAAACTAATTTACAGAAGTTCTTCAAAGGTCTTCTGATGGGGTCTGCTTTCTTCAAATTCAAACTAACACAATCTTACTTTGGGGGAAAAATATAGGGTCTGTCAGGTATTGTTAAAAATGCATGAGCAGGAGGAATACAAGAAATTACCCTGTGAAACAGCATCAGGTAAAACCTGAGTCAGTATGAGGGTGGTGGCTTTTTGGGAAGTGAGGAGTGTGCAGTTAGGTTTTTTTTTAAAGAACTAAGGGAAAATGAAGTGTGATTAAGGATATTTTGGACATTTTGGTTAATTTGGAGCATTTGCTCTGAAATCAAGCATGACATCTGACTACTGGCAGTGGTGTCATGATACCCACTGCAAACCTGTTACTAAGCGGGGTCTCCTCTCTACCATGCCATTCTCTCAGAGGGCAGTGTTCTCCAGTGCTTAGCAGTTCATTTCCCTAAGTAGCTCTTACAGCTTGCATTTCTGCTCAAGTACTTTATTGTTACTTACATTTATAGTTCAAGATGCTCACCAAAGCATTGCCAACTCCTATGTCAAACTTGAGCTCAGAGGAATGTGCTTTTGGGTGGTGCTTGCAGTAAAATAGGAAATGTGAGTCTTTAATGAGGAGAGGCAAAGCCTTCCAGCTCTGTGTCAGGTGGCTCTTTCTTGGGTTTGGCCTTGTGCCAGGAAGGTGGTTTTGATCACTTAGGTGAATGCTGTAACTTAAGCTCCTTCTCAGTTCACTATCAGTCAAACATTAAATGTTTTGACTGTCTTCCTGTGTTCTGCTGCTCGAAGTGGTCTGTTGTGTTTTCTGGCTGCTTCTGGTTTATGCTGTTCAGCACAAGTTTGGTTTCAAAAACTTTTTCATAGACTTGATTGCCTGTATTAAGCACGTTTAAGTAAACTCTATGTAATCCTTTTTCAAAGATGATGCAGTTGTTTTATGGAGCAAGAATGCTAAGTGTCTGAAAAATCCAGGTCTTTGTCCTGAATAGTGCTATCATAAATATACATAGATCATGACTTAATTACTGAAAAAAGTGATAGTGCCATCTAAGGTTATAACCACCTGCATCCTAGGATCCTGTCTCTTAGAATGTTACAGTATTTCCTCTCTTGAACAGCTTTCACTGAAATCTTCTGTGTGTTTTGCCTGCCTGTGGTAATGATACAATTTTGGCTATGATATGTAGGCCACTTGAAAAGGGAGATCAGGAAAAATAGGCTACTTTGCCAATGCTCAGACGAAAATAAGGAGGATCAGTAAAGCTCTATGGTCTCTATTCTAAAAAGCATGAATTTGGCATTAGATAGAGGAATAGTAGCAACATATATTTCAGAAACCTGATGGCTCTTTGCACTATAGATGTAGAACTACATAAATAGGACTCAATGAGTTTGGAAACTGAATTCTGCTGAGACTGGGTGCTATGTATACACCACAGCCTAGGACTGCAGTCATTAAGAAAGTCTTTCCTGCAATTTAATCCCCTAATAGGCAGAGGTGATTGTGGCACTGATTGTTTCTGGAACTGAGAACCCCTGGAATCAGTTTCTGCCTGTAAATGAAGACTGGACTGTCCCGTATGCATACAAGGCAGCAAAACTAACTTGCTTGCTCTATTATTTATCTTGGGCTTTGTAATACTTAACATTGCTCTAACTACTTTGTGGCAGGTACATACATGTTCTATTATCTCAGTATACTAAGGAAAGTTCATGAAAAAAACCAGCAGAAAGTCAAAAAGTAGAAGAAAACTTGAAGGGGCTGCAATAGTTCCCTGTTACTAACAGTGTCATTGCCTTTCTTACAGAAAGATTGGCATGAGGATTGTCAGGAATCTCCTGCAAAAGCTTTCTCTTCCAGATGGAGAAACAAAAAGGCAATTATTGAGTGAGCCTATCAGAAGGATTTGTCATCGCTTCTGATGATTTCACAAGGTTTGGCTGTTTTCTTTACAGGGTGTGTCCCAGTGGGTAACAGGTAATGATTGTTCTTCTCACTGCCCTGCCAGCAGCTTCCGGTACCGTTCCCTACAGACATGGGTGCTGTGATGTTCCAAATCCCAATTAATCCAATAACAACTCAAGTTATTAAATATACAGAGCTGAAGAATGTCTGTTATTTACTTGGTGACTTTCTGCTCCAAACTTTGTACACTGAACAGAAATTCAGGACAGGTTCATCTGCCTTGAAGTTATGAGCATCCTGCAAACATTTGCTATCAAAATACAGCAATTGTATCCCAGTGTAGTTTCTCCAGACAAAACTAGTAGGAAAAATGATTTCAGAATGCTCTAAATGGCCAGTGTAGATGAAGTGCCGTATTTATAACTGCAGCTGAAGGTTACCACTAAAGATGTACATGGGTAGATTTTCTGAGATTTGAGACTGTCAGTCTGTAAGGTACATTTGAACTACAAGTGTAGCATAGTGTTGTATGAGATTTTAGTCTTATGGGAGGGCATGCTGTACCTTTCTCTCCTCCTGACCCATGAATGACAGGTGGGGATGGGAAGGAATAAAAATTAGAGTAGGAATTATATCTAATAGACTCAGAGATGCTAAGAATTAATAAGGAGCATTAGACAGTTGGCTGCATCCACATTTTAGGCATGCAGTTTGCATGGAAAACTGAGTTTCTAGGTTTGTTTATCTGGTGAGATTATAGTATAGGAAATATATATTTACCTTTTGATTTGCTTGGGTTCTCTTTAAATTAAATACAACTTTGTTAAAAACAGACAAATGGTGCAATGATTTGGGAAATGTAAGTGATGCTGCAAGCCACTCAAAAACATGAAAATGAAATTTGTAAGTCAGAATAGTGTAGTAATGGATGAAGGTAACACAGGGCACATCTCCACCAGCTGTAGAAGAACAAAAGTAGCTGTGAGACAACCAATGCCACTTGCATCAGCCTGACCTTCAGAAGTCTTTGACACACAAATGGTATTCAGATTGTACATGGCTACCTAGTGTTTATTACCAAATTAAACTGTCACTGATATAGTTAGCTTTATCCAGTCATCCTCACCTGGGAACATACATGCACGATTCCTTTTGAGCTACCAAAAGAATAGGAACTGTTCCTCTGAGCTGTATGTGGCTCCTTTGTGTGCCCATATTACCCTGCATTGTGTTCTGTTACACTATTGTATCCAGTTGGACTTGATGGCATACATTATGCAAATCTGCGGCCGCTCCTTGTGTATCAGCGAGAGAGATCTCGGAAATGCAAGCACTGCTGCCGAGTTACTGCTCAAAGTCAGGGCAGTGGAGCACGCGCAGCCCACCCTTTGTCACCGGGGCTGTGGGGTGCAGGGAGCCTTGGCTGCTGACTTACCCTTAGTTAGGCCAAAATGTGCTGGTCCGAATGATCTACACAGCAGTTGTCAGTGACCGAAATGGGGAATGTTCCCCAAGCATGGGAATGGTTGGGGGAATTCTGTAATAGACATGTGACAGTGGTGAAACAGGAGGAAAGCAGCTAACAGTGTCAAAGGAACAGCCTAAGACTTTTGGGGAATTGGTGTGTGAGATGCAAGGAAAGCCATCACACTGCTCCAGTGTGGCTGTATGTGATGTTTCCTATCCCTGGACAGGGATGGAAGGTAAGCATGGGTGCCATTAGGCAGAGAACTGTCAAACTGAGACCAGAGAAAGGGACTCGGAGGAGAGGCAGCTGCCAGTCCTCCATGGGACTGCAGGAAAGGAAAAGAGCCATCTTGGGGAAATGGGAGAGGCAAAGCTGGGGTTGTTAAGTGCACTGGAGCTGAAATGATCACTGGTTAGGGTAGGCCTGCTTGAATTCAGCTGCCCCAAGGAAGGGGATGACGGCATGGGACACACATGCAGCTCAGCTTGTCTGAAAGCTGTTGTAACTGGCTGTGAGTGCTATTGGTGTGGGGAGAATGAACTGCTGCTTTGCATTTGGGAACTACTACTATGTACACTGAAAAGATAGTGAAAAGCCCCTAAATACAGGAATATGTCACATGGAAAATTAGTTGGATGAATGTTCCTTAAGGCTGCTGTCTCTTGTATCCCACAGTAATTGAAAAATAATCTAGGTAGACCCTAATCAGCACTAAATTAAAAAAAAAAGAAGTAACTTCTTGGGGTTTATTTACTTGAACTGTTTAGAAATACCAGCCATGGGTTATATGGCTGGAGCAGGGTGTATTTATAGTTATTTATAGGGAGGTTGTACTTGATGATTTGATCACTCAACTTGAAGTCTTCCTTGCTTTTTGAGACGCAACTTATTTTCCGAGTTTTTTTGCAAAATGTAAAGTACAGTGCCAGTATTTATGAAACTGTAAAGCTTTGTATGTCATAAGTTGTGTGTCAAAACCAATGTGGAGGTGACAATATTAAAGGGGAATAAACACTTTTGCATCAGTAGGCAAGGCTGCAGCTAACTCACGTTCCTGTGCTTAACACCAAACAAAATGTAGGGCAACTTTCAATATCCTATAATTGTATTCTCAGTCTGAACCCTTCAGCGCTGTCTCGGGTCACGACCGAGGTGCTGTGTTCAGCAAATAGGTTTGTTGGAAGTTGTTTCTTTCCCAGCCCATTAACTGCGCTCATCAATTGCGACCAGCTGGTGATTCACCGCCACCGCAGTGCTCAGCCAGCGCTAGGGGTGGGAGCGCGGGAGTCGAGCGGAAAAGGTGCGATGCCCTCCGTGCCCTCTGTGGATCAGGTACCGTCATTTGCAACAGTCGTCGAGACTGCTGTGCCAAGAGGTTGCCTTGGCTCGTGACAAAGGGTTGCTGGAATCACTGTCTTGCTGCAGGGGTGTTATCTGTGCGGTTCACTGAGCGGCGGCGCTGCCAAGGAGACCCCGCCCGCTCGGAACGTGGGGGGCACTTCTGGTTGTGTTACTGGGTGGTTATCGGTGAGGTAGCCTGTGCTCAAGCAGCGACCTCTCAAGGGTATGCAAATCCTATTGGGATGGAAATTAAGTGCTTGTGAGGAATAATTGATTTTTCTCTCCGTTTGTGTTTTCTGTTTCCACGCCTGTTAGGGAAGGGTGATTGTGGCTTCAGGATCTCTTTTCACGACGAAGTCACGTTCCTGAGGAAAGGACAGAACTCTGGCGTTCACGTTGCACCACTGTCCTCTTTCTGTAAAAACAATTTCCTGGAGCACAAACCAGTGCTTGCACTTGATGTGAAATGACATGAATTGCCTGTGCATGTTAGAAACAGCTCTGAGGTCCCGCGGCACGTTTGGTTATGCAGAGCTTGCAGGGTCATCACAGAATCCAAACATCAAGTGTGGGTCGTTTGGAAGGCTGGTTAGTAGTCTCAATACTATGATCACGGCAGGTACCTTTGGGGACAGATGTTGAAATTATTGCTGCCCTGAGTGGGTTTATATTCCTGTAGAAGGCGACAGTGTCTGAATTGAAGCTCTCATAACCCCTTTGAGACTGTAAGCAGCCTGCTGTGGATTTAGAGGAACTGTCTTCATTTCTCTCTGCTCTGCACTGTGTGTGATTCTATCCCTGGGAAATGCAATGGGTCTGGAATGTTTGAGGAGCTTGGACCAGGATGTCAAATAATGGCAGGCTGAGTGCACTTGCATTTCTAGGCGCACACACATGCACATGTATACAGAGGCTTCTACTCAATGCTTGTCGTTCTTGTGCAGTTTGTGGCAGTAGGTTGCAGATGTTGCTGACTCCCGGAGCCTAAAGAATGCCTTAGCAACACACATTCCCTCCCAGACACTTGGAGTGGGCTTTTACAGGAATGCATGTGGACCTCCTCTGCCGCCTTATCCTCCCAAGAGTACACAATGTCCGTGCTGGAGGACTTGCATAATTAGGCAGTTCCTTTCATGAAGGGAGTGATTTTTATTTTCAGCACTTGATAGTTTCCCTTAAAACTGGAGACATACATGCTCTCTGGTATTTTGACAGTGTTATTGATCCATAACAAATGTTTGTGGCTGTGTTCTTTAATTTAAAATGCCCTTTAGTAGCTTTAGCTGCCAGAAACAGCTGTCCATTGCAGCAAGTAGGCTGAAGGCACTTGTTTTAACTTGCAAATAAAAAAGGGAGGAAAGAAATATAGAGAAGAATTGGCTGTGGTTGTAGGAGTAAAGCTGAATGCCAGTCAGTAGTAACTGCTTCTGAAAGATTTCTTCTGCTTACTAAAACAAATGTTAAATATGGTGGAGTTTGAGCTAATTGTTGAGTTCCACCATGCAAAAAAAGAGTGGGTGTCCTGGAAAACAGATCTATGCCAATGTCCAGACTGGAGCAAATGAACTCAAAAAAATGTGTGTAGGCCACATGGTCATTTGAGGATTTGTTTTGATTTTCTTAGTCCTTCTATGTTGCTTTGTTGTCTGCATAATGTGATAAATTGTTCTGTCAGCAGGATGGAATATTCTGAACTGCTGATTTAATGAAGATTTTTTAGATTCTGTTTGCTTGTGGAAGATGAGAGAATTAAGAAATTATGGTGATGAGGACAGCAAGAGCTGAAAGGGGTAAAGGGGCAGGGGGAAGAGATGAGCACTCCCATCCTATTCCCCTGGGCAAAATCTCAGTCTCAGCAATGTGTGCCTCTCCAGTCCTGCTGTAAGGGGAGAGAACACCTTCCTGTCTGCTTTCTTCACTGTGGTGAGGCAGAGCAGCTTGGTTCTGCAGCTGCACAGTTCTTGCATGGCTGGGAATCACCTTTGCTGTCACCTTGGCTGGGTGACATGGGGCTGGCACTGTCTGTCCTCAGCTTGCTTTTATTAACCCACTTACCAAGTTTATTACTTAGGTCCCTTGACTGAGGTTGTCTCAGCATTGAAAACAAAAATACATGAAGTAGGGGTAGAAAGAAGTAGAAAAAAATAGTTCATGTTCTTCAGGGTGCTGTTTAGGGATCCTAAATAGTTATCAAAGGATCCAGCAGTGTGATATCAAATTGTGGCTTCTGTTGCACTACTTGTGCTCTGATACTCTACCGTGTTTTCAAGCAAGGGCCAAGGCTTAACCAGCAGTGACTTATTCTGGGATCAGGCACATCTCTTCTTAATTTTGACAGGAACAGATACAATATGGAAATAAGGTATTTGTTCTGGTCTTTAGCATTTTGAATCACTTTGCTCACAGGTCTGTAGGATTGTCACCTGGTTTTGCTGCTTTGTGACAAAAGCAATGCAACTTGCTTAGCAAACCCCATAGTAGAAGGCCCATTAGGAAAAAAAATACTAAGTGTGCTGCACTAGAGCCAACAGTGGGCTGCAGTAAAACACCATGGTGGACATGCTGAACAGTGTCTTGTTCAGCACTCTGTCTCTCCAGGCTGGGAAGTCAGTTTTACTGCAAATATTTCAGAAAATGCTAAGCAAAAACTTGAGATTTAAGTACAACCCAACTATAACCTGCGATCATCATCCATGTAAGAATTAAAATAATCATATGCTAACATTGGTGCTTTCAGTCTTTTTATATTTTTTTACTGTCTGCAACCTGTAACGTTATTAGTGGTTCTTGAAGAATTTAGGGTGTACCAACCTTTATCTGCTGGGGCACTGTTTGACAAGTCCCTGTGCTGCAGTTCCCAGGTCTTTCGGATCAGACACTTGCCTCTGAATATTGCTTCTCCTATTGTCTTGCATGTCTGGGGAACTGTGTACTTGTTTGGTACTTGTTTGTTTTCCACATAGGTCACAGCACAGAGTAATTTGAGGTCAGATTACAACACAAAGTTAGGATGCTCTTAGGGTGTGCATCTGGGATCTGCAAGCCTTCCTAAATTCCCTTATCTAGATGATATCATAGAAAAAGAATAGTATGCCTCAAAAGTGTAATCACTCAGCAAAATGAATTACCATAGTGCTGTGTAGGTTATTGACTACAAGATCCTCCAATGAACATGTAATCTGATGTTTGTTTCCTTTTGGATGGGAGCTGCTGGAAGTGCCAGCCATATGTATGTGTGCTGTGGGTGAGCTTGGGTATTCAGCAGACTGAGATACAGAACAAGAAGTCATGGGTGGGGTATCAGAAGCATATTTGATGTTGGCAGGTGTCAGAGCAGAAGACTGTGTGTTATAGAGGCCTCCTGAGAGAATGGGGACAAATCCATGTCCGCCCTAGAATAAAGGTTGATTTATGTCTGTGTGGGAGAACGGTAGAAGGAAATCATGTGGTGACATGATCAGTGTGAGTGTTAAAAGTCAGCAATAAACCATCCCAAAAGCACTACTATGTAGGAGCAAAGATTTGGGTCTGAAGCTGTCAGGGAACAGTCCGTTATTCCTGGAGTTAGTAGTGGTGAAGATAGATTAATGCCAATCATTGCTAATGAAAAAACATGAAAACATGCAGAGGCTCTTTTTGTTGTGCTTCTTTTCATCTGTTCAATTGCTTATTATAGGTTCTTTCCTCTATTTCCAGAAAAAACAATGTACAACTATCATTAATATCTAGTAACATTGTTGAATATATGCCAGTTTACGCAGTAGTTAAGAACAGGCTTGAACAGAGAAACCTCAAACGTTTCTAAGTTAGATTTAAGTGTGCTCTACTATTCTACTGTATATATAAGTGTGTGTTGCAAAGGCACACTTGTTGGCTTTTGCAGTTATAACTAAAATTTGTCAGGGTTGAGGCATGAGGCATTTTGGCTGTGATTTGTGTCCATGTCAAGGAGTAGTGCAGACCAACCTTTCAGAGCACTTGGATTTCTTCAATGGTATTGAAATCATGTGAAATACCAGCAGAAGTAAGAACCATATTGAACCTCTTATTAACTTCATCAGGTCCTTGCCCTCATCCTTGGTCACATTATAAAAGCAAGTCTTAGTGAAAGTCATAACGCAAGTTCAGTCTGGGCTTAATTTGTAATTAATGGCAAATCACTTCAGATTAACCTATGTCAACTATTTATTTTTTTTAGTGCTTTTGTACAATTGCATTACTCAGGCTGCTCATGAAGATTGGGTTTTGGCTGTCCTGCTGTGCTCTAAATTTTCAGTTCTGACATTGGATTGCTCCTTTTAGATCTCCTTGCTGAGTAGGCTAGCACAGTACAAAGTATACACTTGGGAATTTAGCAAGTCACAGATGTCAACATCAAATACGCTACACCCCCATGCTATGGAAAAGAAAGGTTCTTTGTGAGAAGAGTGGGTTCTGTTTTACAGTCCTTCTTGGAATGTTTTACATGCTCAGTTATTTCTGAATTACAGAAGAAGTCAAAATTACTGGAGGGTAACAGATGAGTTCTAGTAAAGTACACTTGTGCTTTTGGAAGTAGTATGGGTAATTAACTTCAAAGGAATATAGAATGAGGTTCTGGCTCCCTTGTACATGGATTAGTTAAGATATAGGTGTGTCCTTAATGTGAACTGTGAGTGAAAGTGGAGCTCTCTTGAGAGCACATGTGAAAAATGGATCAGAATTCTTTGTTGGAGTTGCTCTTACTTTGTTGGAGTTGCTCTTAGGTAGCCTGCTGTGTATGTTGGGCAGCTGTTAGAACAAGTTTCACAGGATTTGCTTAGGATGAGAAGCTCCCAGTGACCTGTTAGGGAATACTGCAACATGGAGCAGCACAGGCCAGCCAGTTTGACAAACCTTGCTGCAGACAGCCTTCACAGACCACAGCATTTTCAGGGGCTAATCTTTCAGCCTCTTAATGCTATTGGCTGAATAATCAGGATTTTGCAGGCATCAGTCAATACTTGGTATAATATATACTTGTATATTCAGAATTTCATATCAATATGCATTGGTGTTCCTGTCAACAAAACAGCTTCGGAAAACCCCAGATCAGCTGATGTTCCTGAAAGTGGATGAAAAAAAGGGAAAGAAATCCTGAATGAATCATGTGAAAATGATTCTAGTCTTTTGTTTGTGGGATTGTTTTGAAAATTGTGGTGTTCTTTAGGTGGTATATGCTAATAGGGAGGGAAGAACTGCCAGCAAAGCTAAACTGGACTAGTACTCTTTGAGAAGGGCTGTTGTGAGGATGCAGTGCAGAATTGAGTCTTTATACTGACTTCTCATTAAAGCATTTGGTATCAAAACAGCCTTAGGTTGTACTGACTCCTTGTAGCAATTGTTCTGATGACTATAATCTTCTGGTGTAACAGTGGAGGTTTATGTAGTTAAGCAGAACAAGTTTGGAAATGGTTTCCATTATTTGGATAATCTCATCACTTTTTCAATCCTGCATTAAATAATTGAAGTATCCATTGAAAGTAAAAAATCATGGGAATCTGATAATTATCTGCTTAAAAATAAAATAAAGATCTTCACTAACATGTGACACCTTGTAAACATTTCATTAACATCTCTTAGCCAGGTGTTGTATTTTGTAGGGCAATTAGGAGCCAGCGATATCACTTGTGTTGCAGTGATGCCCACAAATCATCACTGGGATCCAGGTGTGCAGCCTCTTGTATGTGTGGAAATGTGGTCCCTGCCTTCAGGAACTTCCCATCTAATTGGAAATTATGCACGAGCTTGACACACTGTCGGTCGGAGAGATGAGAGGGAGGATGGGAGTAATTGTCAGTGTGATGGAGCTGGGCTGCCCTTGTGCACAGAGCAGAGCCTGTCATTATCACCACTGTTGGTGAACACAGGCCCCAGCAACATCTGCCCCACCACCCAAGAGGCAGGGCCATGTGGGGAGTCTGCCAGCTGACCAAGGAGGAGTTCATTGCTCTTCCATGATTGCTTCTCAAGTCAGTGACACAGAAGAGATCCCATACCTTGACTCCTGGGTTGATATGTTGTGCTCTGACTTGTCAGAACTGGCTCTCCAAGGCCTGCAGTGGGACTCCAGCTATGCAGCTGTGAGTGAAGCAAGTCTGTCAGTGAGGAAGGAGGAGTACTTTAGAAGTTAAGATTGGAAGATTGGAACTTCAAAATCCAGAGAACTGGAGTATAACATGGTACTTTAAGTTAGTAATGTGCATTGATAGTTCAGGCCTGCCCATGTACATTAAGCTTTTCTTTCCTGTTTTCAGGTTTTCTCTCCATTTGGTTGGATGTGTGACCTCTAAGTGAGCAAATTTCAGTTAATGGAGCTATGTTTATAAATGTTCAGTTGCAGTTATTTCTGCTTAATTAGTGATGGTGAAAAGGTGAATTTCTACAGCAAGCCCAGAGAAGTTAAACCAGCAGCCTGACAATAAGACTGCTGCAGCAAGCCCATGGTTTTATCTCAGGGTTTGTGCTTCTGTGGAAAATGTAGGTGGTTTGCTGCCAGTTCCTATGGTTTGAGTTGGTGATGATGGGGACAGCAGAGGTGCTCAGTGATCTTAAGTTTTGGTCAGTACATCCCAAACATGCATGTGCCATGATTATTAAAGGAGAGTGTTCTATGAAATATAGAAGGCAAAAGAGGACTTTGAGTTGTTTGTCATCTGCTGATAACTGAATAACTGCAGTCATCTGATCTCTTGGAGGTATTTCCCATATCCTGCTTTACAGTCTTCATTGGAAGGACAAATTTCTGTACCGCACACATTACTCCTGTCTTGCCTTTATGTACCTTTGAGTATTCCTGCTGAAGTTATTTGGGAATAATTCCATATCTATGTCCCCCACTCCAGAGAGATAGCATTGCATCACAGTCTATTCAGTGGTTCCACAGACACCCTTGTTCTCAAATGTGCTTGTGCTTTCAGGCTGATATAAGTGGGGGCTCCTTGTGCTCTCATGGCCAAAAGTGAAGCTGCATGGCAGCACTAGAAAGCACCTTTCACTGAAGCTTAATGAACTACTTGCTACATTAATGGTAACTGCTGCTCTGGGACATCTCTGTGACAGTCACTGCCACCGTATTCCTACAACTGGTCACTTGTTAAAATGCAAGTGTAACTATTTGGGTGAATGCAGAGATGGTGTCTTCTGTCAGGGGTGGAGAGGCAAGAAGCTGCAGGTCCTTGCTGCCAGTCGTCAGAATAAATCCTTAGAGAGCGGCACAGTTAAAGCAACCGCAACTCGTGGGGGACCTCTAGAGAGCAAAGGAGTTTATTGTTGTTCCTCTGGAGAGAAGTGGTCAATCAGGGCTTGTGCTTGTTGTCCTGGGTTGTACAGTGCACACAACAGTGGGCCAGGATGCACAGTAGCAGTGATAGGAAATCCATAGGTGGTGGAAGGTTTTGTATTTACAGAATAGCTGAACCTCCTGGTTTAAACTGGTTTTTACAGTCTGTGCATTCATGCAAATTTTCGTTTTGTTTTCTAAATATTGAAGTGTCTGAGCACAGGAATAATCTTTCTCCTTAACTTTATATAGTGATTGTCCAAGACTTTGGATGCTTGATGACCTGCATTGGTACTTGAAATCCATCTTCTTTTATGGTGAAAATTTACAATCCCATCAGTAACTGCCTGATGATTTTGGTGAAATTACAATTTACGTTAACCATTGTCATCCAAGTGTAGCTGTCATTTATAACCCATCTGTCTTTGTTGCAATCCTGGGTTTTGGGAGGGATTCATCTTTGCACAATGCCCAGGGGTGTGAGATGCTGCATTGCGTATGGGACAAGGAATGTTGGTATTGAAGCCCCTTCTTGGTCTTTAACATGCCTATTTAAAATCCTTCTTTTTTTTAATATATTTGAGTGGGTGATATGTTTATCCTTTACATATATTTATAAAGATAAAAATGAACTTTAATGATTATAAGGCTAAGATCTGTAGGAATTAACTTTGCAAACAGTTTACACTACATTTCTTGAACTTGCCAGACCTAAGTAACGTTGATAATCTTGCAATCAGTTGTGTGAACAAGCATGATGGAGCTGTGCAACTATCTGCAGAGGTGAAAGCATGGTGTGATTTGTGGTTTTGGGGTTTCTTTTCCTCCTCTTGCATATTGAAACTGTAAGGAAAAGAAGAGCTAGAACAAATGGCAGGGGTGCTGGTTAAGAGTGATGAGTAATTAAGGTGTAGTTTACTTTTAAAAAGTAAGCAGACTAATCCCAGAATGGGTCAGGCTGGAAGGGCCCACAGTGAGTCATCTGCTCCAACCTCCTGCTCAACATCTTTACCTGTTGTCTTCATGGTCACTTAGTGTGTGAGATTAGGACTCTGACAGAACACTGTGATGAACCTGCGTGATCAGAAGCAGTGAGGTGATTTGTTGTGTTGTCAGCCATCACCTGAAGCTGTCAGTCAGTGGGGAGCCTTTGGCCCGCCTTGTGCTCTGAGCTTATTATTCCCTGGCCTCAGTGAGTCACAGGCTCATGGAGACAAGTCACATCGTGTCCCCGAGAAAGCCAGTGGGCTGTCCGATTGCTCGGCAGAGGGAAACAGCCCGGAACATGTTCAAGGGCTGATTCATCTGGCAGTAGCTTGTGGTAGCCACTGTGGCACAGGTGAGCTCCACCAGCACCCACAGCCTTGCCAGGGACACCCTGTGCTGGCAGGAGCCAGTATTCCTTATTTTCTTGCTTTCTTGGTGTTACTTCTGCCTGTCTTACTCGCTTTCTGTAATTCATTACAAGGACAAAAACATGCTTTCTGTTGAACTGGTTCCAGGTAATGAGAAGACTTACCAGTTCCTCACTCTGTTTAACCAGGCAGCTGCAGTATCTGTATCCATATGCTCCTATGTTCGATTTGGGGTACTATTATTCAGGGAGATGAGCATTTGCTTGTTGAAGTTTAGTAAACATTGTTTGGGATAGTACTTAGAGAAATAGATAAAATGCTGAAATGGCTAAAATAAGGACTTTACAAAAGGTTTTAACATTATAAATTAACTTGAATTTCTCAAATAGGCTAACTTTTCATGAATCACCTATTCCTGCATCATCACAGAATCATCACTTATATAATTATGGTCTTTAAATCCATAATAAAATTAACAAAAATTCCTCACCAGGAAAACTATTTTCCTCTAACAATACCTACCTGAAATGTCTTATGAGTGTCTGTGTGCTAAGTGTCAAAAGTATATTAACAGTTCCTTGGATGTAGTGCAGTTATGAACAGGACCACAAAGCCATATATGCATTTGTCACAACCAGAAGTTCAGAATTACTGTGTTATTTGACTTCAGTCAAATTAATCCAGATGTTGAGAGTGCACATAATGGAAAAGGCCTGCTAGAAACAAGTGGAACAACTAAAGGAAGTTTCTTCACTGGTATCAAGATGGTAAGTAGAGTAGAACAAGTTGGTTCTGTTTATTTAAAGAACTGTAGATTTTATTGACACTTGATAGGATATTTTGTCAAGAACCCTCATGTCCCTTTACAACTATTTCCAGCATCACTCAAATCACACACTGGAAGGGCTGTAGGCATTTTCAAATCCATGTTAACACTAATGTCAGCTATATGTAACTTTGCAATAAAGAAAGGAGCCAAATTGGGAAACAGTAGAAGGAAAACTGTTTTGAGGATTATTTCTGATTTGACTATCTTGTATTCAGCCTATCCTGTTGTTTATGTACTTCAATAACTCTTTTACCTGAAGATGTCAGTGTTCTACAGTTATGGAGTTACTGAATCAAACTCCAGTGAAATAAGTTATTGAAGCCTGAAATTCTTCTTGTCAAAGTAAATACCTAGTATTTTTGTGAGGGCACATAAGAGAAGACAGAACACTGTTTAAATAATTCCTCTTTGATTGCAATTCTTATATCATCTTCCTAATTTCCTTACTGAATTTGCTGTAGAAGAATATTTGTGTTCGGCTCTAGAAAACAGAAATGAGTATACTTAGCACTTGGTAAATGTCCTTGCTAATCTGAAATATTAAAGCTAAAGAACCTAGAGGGGAAGAAGGCAGTCTGGGAAGGCTGCTATTCCATAGCTGATGAAAGCTCTGAAGTTGTAGCAGATAAACTAGCTTATCCAAACTAGCTTATCCCTTTGCTGAGACATCTCAGGGTAAAATGGAGCATGTGTATTGACACAGAAATGGGAAAACAAAGACAATCTGGGTTTCCTTAACATACTATTTATTTTAAAGGAAATTTATTGAAATCTAGTAGTCCAAGGGTTTTCATTTGTGATGCAGCATTGTCATTCTCGTATCACTGATGAGAACTGGAAAGTAGAGGGGCAGTGTCTGGTGTAGGAGTTCATAGAAGAGTTCAAATAGACTCCCACCCTCCCCTTCAAAATTCAACAGCGCTGTTTTATTCTCGTGAAGATGAGAAATTAGCAGAGATGGTTTTTTTCCCTTCCTGCGCCGGCTTTTCAGAAAGTTTGGGAAGTGTCGGTGATCCCGGTGCAGCTGCAGGGAGTGTCCACTAGGCGGCACCCCAGCATTAGCGATAGTGCATGAGTACTTTTTCAATGGAAAATGGTTCTTTTGACTGATAAAATAGGGGTTTATATCTTGTTCACCAAACCGGTTTGTTCATGCTAACATATTTTTGATTGAACATATATACCTGTCATAAGTACTATAAAAATATTCTTATTGCCACTTTACTGACTGAGGCTTTAAAGAAAAAGTTTAATTGTCAAAGATGCTCAGCATGTTATTAGAAAGTAATTACATGTTTTTACCAAATAAGCTTTCATAGTCACTATTGAATTGCAGGGGTTCATCAAATAGTTGAATCAATCATGGGAAAAGTCCTAGATGAGAAATGTAAGGTAAAGAACCAGCAGGGATGTTTGAGTCATGAAGATAATGCTGTCTCATTGTGGGATAGAGCTATGTTATCTTGTCTATATTTTGTCAAGATCCATACCTAAACTGGCTGGCTGCTTTATATTCCAAACTCATATGAATCTTTGTGAAAGCTTAGTATGGAATTTGATGTCTGGAGTAACTTTGAATTTCCTGATTTCTTGTTTAAATGTACCAATGATCATTCGATAACTGTTTCTTCTTGTATCTGCCTAGTTTTATACACCTTGCACATAGTGAATTGTTCACAGGAAGGGATCTTATCTGTTCTCAGCTTCACTTTGGAAATCAACACTAACGGCAGCCCCTTTAGAGTTCCTTTTCTTTTACCTTCCTATTACAGGAAAAAGGCATGGCCACCTCCCAGTTTGCTGCTGGAAATGTTTGGAGGACCAGAGCCAATAATATCACTGACCCCAGAATAGTCCTGTCAGGTACAAGAAGTGAGTTAAGGGTTGCAGTTGTATAACAGGAATCAAAATTGCAGGACTGGAAGTGAGGGAAAACAAACATCTGCTCATCAAATAAAGCTGGTTCCAAAATCTCTTGTAGAAAAAGATGGCATGCCATTCCTCTACTGCCTTATATGTGCAATATTTTGGCTTCCTGAGATTTAACTGGAGTTCCCCAAGGTAACACCAGATGTTGTGCTTGCTTCCTAACATGTAGTTTTAGATCATCTACAGACCGTCGTAGCCACCGGGTCATCCGTGTCAGAACTAAGACCTATTGGATTTTGTCCCTCATGCTTTACTACAAACTATCACAAACACATGTGACAGGATGATGAGACCGAGCAAACTCAGGTGCTGTTTAGATGCTCCTTTGACTTGTCACATCTTGACTGCTCTGGTCTGAGGCCAGACTCTGCTGGTACTTCATCATTTGTGCAATTACTCAAGTTTTACCCCTTTAGAGTGGTGAACTGGATTGTCCAGTATGTATGTGTGGAGTTGATGGAATAAAAATAGGATGTGCTTGTTTGCTAACATATGAGCCTTGATCTAAACTGATTCAAGCACATTAAAGGAAATGGGA
>JAWWMP010000132.1:2464522-2563038 GCA_035047865.1 Dendrocincla tyrannina | reverse complement strand
ATAAAAATAGGATGTGCTTGTTTGCTAACATATGAGCCTTGATCTAAACTGATTCAAGCACATTAAAGGAAATGGGATTTTATTTTCCTATTCAGATCAAGGGTTATTGGAATGACCTTTTATTTGACATCTTTTTTCTTCCATGTACATAAAGTAACTGAAATGAAGGTGAATACAATTCATCCTTGCAGTGAGGAATTGGGAACAATGCTGATGAAGTGGAGTCATGTGGAGCTCATGAGCTGGCTAAATGTTTTATTGCTTTATTCTCTTCTTTTTGGTCAGTGTCCATATCCCTGATTACCCAGTTCTCGGTGCTTATGTGTGTTATTTTTCCTGGCTGTGGTTTGGGAGAGGAAAACAGCATGTTTAGGAAAGCAGGGGAAAGAACCTGGAAGGTGCATCCTGGTTTTAGAGTGGCTTTGATTGCTTAGCCTGTTCAGGGTAATTAGGTCCACATGAGGTTGTACCTGGTATTGAACTATTACAGCTGGAAAGAGGAGGGAAAAAATCCCAGATGATGGTGAAAAGCAAAAAAGTGTAGTGCTTTTTTTATTATATGTAGCAATTGAATCCCTCACAATATTTAGTTTGACTTCATTAAATCCTTGGGAATCTCAGCAGGTTTTTTGAGGTGTTTGGATTTGGCCCTGCAGGGCTGGGTGGTATTGTAATAGGAATTGTTTCATAAACCTGGGAGTTCACATTGGGAAGCAATGTTCCATCTATTCTTAAAAGAAAGCCTTTGTAGGCTATCTCTGGTATCTCAGCCTGGAAAACTGATGGCTTCAAAGTCTAAGCAAAAATCAGTGCTTCCCACAGGAAAATGTGCCTTTGCCTTTATCTCAGGTTTGGAAAGCTCAAAATTGTTATCACAGAAGATTGTGGGTGTCACTTAAGGCTGTAATTTATCTAGCACACAAAAACATGTCAGGTCTTTCTCAGAGTAACAAAGAGGTCTCTGGCCATATAGGTATGATTTCTCATGTGTGCTATAATCTTATATAAGCATAACAGTATCTCTAAAGAGAAGTCATTAAGGTAAATTCATTTTTTATTATTGGCATTCAGCGTTTGGGATGCAGAGATCGAACACAGGAAACACTCTTAAATATCATTGCATTATGACACTACTATTATATTCCACTGCTATAAAAAGGCCTTAATTTACCAGCCCCTTTGATCCAAACACACAGGATCTGCTTCTGAAAATTTAAGTTTTTCTTTCTGCTCCCCAGCTGGTCTGGGTGCCGTTCCATCCCTTTTGTTTTGGGCGTTGCTTGTTAAATGCCAATGGCACATCCTTTAATCTCCCCCTGCTACCTCAGTGCCTCCCCAAGAGTCCATCACTTGCATAGTCAAACATGTCTAGCAAAAAGCAGAGTGGCCAGGGAAGCTCAGCAAGGATTTCTGTCTTGTCCAAGCCGAGGGATGAGGTTACTCTGGTAATCAGCAAAGATTCTGTGAAAATCCCTCTTCCTGGAGCATCCCCACATCGTAGTGAGAGGAGGGATTCATTCTCAAACAAGCCAAGATGCTCTCAAGTTCAAGTAAAGTCAAATTCATCTCTTGTTTTTTGCTTCTCAACTCCTGCTTTTAGCTTCTTGGTCACTGCTGGTCACAAGTTCTGTAATGCCTCAGGAAGCTTGACATTCTTACTTAAAACCTACAAATATTTCTTTTGCATAGGCAATAAACCTGTGTAAAATATTCTGCCTAATTATAGGCTGGGCTGGAACAGCCAAGTGATTAATCTGGGAAGGTTTTTTCTTTTTTCTCAACAAGGCCCAGGATGGGAGAGGAGACAGAATTAGCTAAAATGAGTGGAGGAGAAAAAGATGACTTGCTAAAACAAAAATGCAACCAACTATCAACATGCTGTCCTGGGAACCTGGTTCTCTGACTTTCTCAGCACTTGGTGTATAAAAAAATAATTAAGGAAAGGGTTTTTTATGGTAGAAGTTGTTCAGAATTGGCCTGAAATCTTGCTTTTTAGTTTTTGATGTTTGGAGTAACTGTCTTGGCAAAGCATCCCTCACGCAATAGAAATCCGTACAGAGTAGGTCATATGTAAAAGTATATTTGGGGATGTAAGAGTCATCCCCAAGACATGTTGGGTTTATGAACTGGAGTAAATTGAAAACACTGATTGGAACATCTGGATACAATGCTTTTAGATGACTCTTTGCAGGAAGGCACAAGCAGGAGTTGTGTATATTACGTTTTCAGGCCTGTTTGCACACAGGAATAAGTTTGCCAAGAGCTGAAGCCTCATGCGTGTTCCTGTCACTGTTCCCAGTGCTGAGGTAAAACAGCAGCCAGCAGAACTGGACACCTCATTGTCAGTCAGAGCCCAGTTCATCTATTCACCAGGCTACTGAAATGCTCTTTTTTCCTTCACAGAGCTTGCTGGCAAACTTCTTTAAGTAGAAATGTTCTTCCCCTACAGCAGAGCCACTTGAAATTGTTTCTGATGGTATGTATTACTGGGGGGGGGGAATTGAGGAGGTCTCCTCAAGTGCTTGGTGTGAGGAGAGCTGACACCACAGTCAGAGCCTTAAACACCAAGAGCTGCTGCACGTAAGGGTGTGTGCAGGCAGGTCTCTCACCTGTGGGGACTCTGCTGTCACTGGAATGTACCCACTGCTCTACCAGTCAGCCTCTGCAATTCTGACACTGTCGCTTGTCCAGCAATTTGCTTCATCATCGTCATGGTAATGTCATCCCTTTAGTTAGAGGGGCAGACTGACAATAGCATAAAAGGTGCTATTGAAATATTATTGAAATAATAGCTGAGGCAAAACTGAGTTTGAATTTGTAAATTGTATGAAGGTGCTATTGTTGCAGGTATGGGATTTTGGAATGGTTTTATTGTTTGGCAGTGATTTCAGGTTCTGATGATGGCCATGTGCTGCTCTAATGTGAACGTAATCCAAATCACTTCATGTACACTAACCCCATGAAGACCTGCTGTCTCATAGTAATAAAAGATAATAGACTCTTGTATCTGCCTGCAGGATCTGTTCCAACAGACATGTAGTGAGCACTGGAAGATGGCATGGTGGAGAAAGTGGGGGTGAGATGGATTTTCATGGGTAGCAATTGGCATTTCTGTGGGTGAATTGGTTTGTACTCCTGTGTAAATGTGAAACTCACACTGACAACTCCATGGCAGTCTGGGCACAGCAGAATTATGTATTTCAATATCATTAGAGTATTTTAACAAGGCCTCTTATCAAACAGTAACATTTGGTACAAGTAAGTAGTTATTGGGGCAGGAAATAAAGGGCAAGTGAATCTGCAGTCATATATGCAAGAATTGAAATTCTTGACTTGGTGTATAGTCTTTTATGTAATGTGTGGCTTCATCAGACTTTGCCAGTATGGTTTGTTTGCCTGAGGTCTGTGTGTGTATAGATAGATATATATAGGAATTCACCTTTCCAAAGAGCAGATCATCCTGACAATATTCTAGGTGATTTGAAACAGAAGGGAGAGGTTTTAAGACTATTGAAAAAGCAGTGACACTGAAGCGTAATTCCATGGGAGGCTTAAGGAACAGGGATTGCTTGATCAAACAACCTAGAAGGATAGGACAATCTTTTTTTGGCATTTCTTCTTCAGTCTGTTCTCAGCTGACTGGCCTATTCCAGAATCTCTGTGGATGCCAAGGGGAGTTGAACCGGGATTAGAAATAGGTAGTGCAGAACTCAGCTCTTCTACTCTCAAGCTCCTGTGTGACTGAAATCAACTGCCTTGAGTAGCTCATCCAGGCAGCAGTAAGGCTGCTGAGTGTCAAGCTAACCAAGTCCTACTGCTGTTCATTCTGTATAGTCCTATTCTGAATTTGTACAGGTCAGGTAGTGGTGAAAGAACAAGATTACCATCTTTGGTTTGATTGAGTTGGTTTTTTTTAATTTTGCAGAAAATGCAGTGTCTATACAAAGAGGGTGATATTTTTAAGTGACTGGGAGAAAGGTGTTTGTCTATGAAAACTGTGTTCATCCCTGAAGTGGTAGTAATTTTCAGCCTGGGAAAGCAAAGGATTTCTGCATTTGTGCTTTCTCAGTGTTCAAGGTCACCCTGTCTGATACTGGTGCCACAAGTGCTGGCATCTGTTTGCTGTGTGTGTGCTAGGCCCGGAGGGATACCTGAATTAGACTCCTTTGCTAGTCTTTTAAGCAGTCTGCTGAAGCCAGTTATAGCTTTCTAAACAGAAAGCAAATCAGAAATTTTGAACTGCAGAGTTAACTGGCACAGCTAACAAGTTAGGATGTTGTAATTGCCACTCAGAATCTTGACCTTTTCTGGGTTTAGGTGGTGGTTTCTTTTTTGAGAGGCTCTTTGAGTTCCCTCTTCCACAGCATCTCATCCATGAGTATTTTGTTCACCCTGTCAAAACTGCACCCTGGACTCAGCTTTAAAAAATAGCCATCTCTGTACAAATTCCTCTAAAAGGGCTGAAGTGCCTCATGTTCTTTGTGTCCCTGCCTATCAGATCTTTACTTTATCCTGGGCGTTTATTGAGGACTGGGAGTTACAAGCCATTTTGTAGATGGTAAGGAGGAACTGCTTGTTTCTCTTGAGTTTAAAAGAAAAGAACTGCAGCAACCCTGCAAATGATTAGCGTTCCATTTTTCCTTTTTCTTCCTTCACATTTATTATTATCATACCTTGAGCTGCCAGTACTTAATCTCATCTTCTGTTGCCAAGGGATTTTGATCCCGAAACGGATCTCAGTAGAAAGCAGAGGGTGAGTTTCCAATTAAATTGTTTTGAGAAAACACTGCAGGTTTAATGTTGACATAGATGCCTGGATTAAAAACACTTGTCTGCCTTAACATCTCAAATTTAGCAAATCTATTTGCTCTTGTGTTCTAAATGGGAGAAGATATACCCCAAACATTGCTTTATCTTAAGGGTGGAGGAAAAGGAGTGAGGAACTCTAGGGAAAAATATTACAGGGTGAAATCTTCTGGCAGGTGTTCTAAGTTGGTGCATACTAGTTTCTTTGCTGTCTACCAGTGAAGAAAGTATTCCCTTTATGAACCTTTCCCCTGGCAGTTGCAGGAAAACTCATGCTCATCATTTCAGTGACTATTTCCCATTGCTTGCTGGTAGACTTAATTTTCTATACACAGTTCAAGGTGCTCAAAGTATCCCTGTCAGTCTAACACACCATACTAGTCAGGGTGTTTAATTTGATGTGGTTTTGAAAGAATTCATTAAGCCTTTTGTTTGTTATTATGCAAATGGTAATTGACTTCTAGTTAGTAGGCCAGAGAAGTGAAATCTGTGGGGAGAGCTGGGTGGTTTGTTTCCATTTCTCTGCTGCCAGGATATTGTCAGCATCACTCCACTTAAAAATGTAGGTAGAGAGCAGATTGGCAAATCTTTCACTTCAAGTTCAATTCCCATCTACAGGGGCAGTGAATCAGCTCTGTTTGCCACTATAATGGTAGCTGGGGGTTAGAGGAAAAAAACAGCTTGAAAAGGAGCAGAATTGGAGGTTGTTTGGTGAAGCAAAATATGTGATCCATAGGGCCAGTATTCTTTGCATCTTCTGTGCTTGGCGGAGTAGGAGACTTACAGTATATATTTGGAAGTGACTTTCAAAGTTCTTATTTGTGTCTTTTTTGAAGAATTGGTTTTTGTGGTCTTCAGCTCTTCCTCTCTGGGAGCACTGCAAGTCTTTATTTTGCATTTCAGCACTGCAGAGAAAGGAGGGTGAGGAGGGTATATCAAACCAGAGAAAAAAGAGTGTAAAAAGGAGAATTCAAGCATGGTTGTCTTCTGAACCTTTTACATATTAGGGGATCTGATTAAGAAAAACCATGGAAGGTGATAGGACTGATTCTGCTCATCCTACTGGGTTTTGAACTAGGCTTCAGTCTCTGCTCCTCCATTAATCAGTGTCAAAAAAGTGTATTTTTTGCATGTGCTGCCAGCAGATGTCTCACACATTTCCTTACAAAAGCAGATTAATGATTTAGCTCACTTTGATCATGCAGCTCCAAAAAACTGAAAGTTTCATGAAATGTTTTGTGTTATGGACAAATCTTCAGTAGCTTTAGCATCAATTATTTTGAGACCTTTTCTGTGACAGGTTCACATGGTAATCAAACCAGAACAAAATTTCACGGGGTCTTTGGGTGTTTTCATGCTCAATATGAAAGTTAATGTACCTAAAAACATCTAACTCCTCACATTAAAATTCATCTGTATTTCAGGCTTTCTCATTTTTTATTTATTCTTCTGCTCTTCACACTGCTCATGCAGAGGGACTCTAAAATGGCCTGGAAATTACAATCTATCACAAGTGTAAAGAGTTTGGCAGAGTACTGTTGATGCAAATGAGGTTGGCTGTGTTCTTCCATAATAGCTACTCACATTAATTATTCCTTCTACTATCAAAGGGCCAGTGTGAATTAAGCTGTATTTTATGCTGCTTGGCATTAGGCAGAGATTGCTCCTAAAAGCCTCCAAGAGCCTGTTCTGCTGTGCTGCATCAGCCACTTTGACATGCTGTGTGTCTGAGCTCTGTGCAGGCTGCAAGCTGTGGAGATCTGGTAGCCACAGAGCCAGAGGAGGATTAACAAGAACCTTTGTACTCCCTGAGGAGTTCTTATCAGCCTGATCAGTCTGATTGCAGGGCTGTAATGCAGCAGGAACAGCAGACCAGGAAAGAACAAGTGTTGTATCTGTTCACTGGAGGTGCGAGAGTGATTATACAAAATTGAGAGCTGCTTCCATTTTTTACAGAAACGAGATCTGTCTCCAGAAGGAGCAAAGCTGCTCAGGTGCTTTTGTGCTGTCGTAGTTGCTGGAGAGTGTCAGTGGTTATTCTGCATTCAGACCCAATGAGCTCCAATATACCTGGAAAAATGCCCAAGGTAACAAACCCATCTGTCCTCCCTCACAGGAATGCTGGTGCCACAGCACCAATGATGACTCTGAATGTATTCATGTTCTGGTCGAAGGGGGAAATCGGGGCAGGATTTGGCCCCAGCAGTCTGAGGTGCAGCTTTTTATATAGGCAGGGAGATGCTTTTAAAGACATTTCATGGCTGTCTACTCATTCTAAGTCATTTGGTACATCAAAAATTGAGTGCAGTGTTTCTAAAAAGGCAAAATCCCAGGCCTGGATCAGAGGCAAAAATAAAACAAATGGGAAGAAGGGAAAAAAAGGTGCTTAACGAATACAAGAATGTAACTCATATGTTTTTTCTTCTATTTTATGTGCCCTTCTGCCCATATTCTGCTGTTTGTTTGCAGTGTAAATTTGGTATGGTGAGCTTGGTAAGTAATAGCAGTTTGACCTGAAACAGGTGTGTCAAGGTGAATGGGGTATAGGCCATCATTTTCTAAGCACACTTGTCCTCATATGGGAGGAATGATCTAAAAAGATGACTAAACACAGAAGGAATAATATTGAAATCAGTAATGATTTGGACACTGGGTCCCACGTTCCTCAAGGGCAGCAGAGACCAGCATGAGCTAAATATGTTCCATCTTCACCTCTCAGACCACAACAGAAATCCTGGGGGCTTGTCTTAGAAGACTAACTTCACATGTGCCACCAATGTAATAAACCAGATGGGGATTATATTTTTATTACTTGGGACTTTACATTGAGCTTTGAAATCATTGCCCTTGGTAAATCTGATTCTGGATGGAAGTGTGCTGAACTGTCTTTAAAATGTGAATGTTCATGGGTGTGGCACCATCAGCAGTTGGGAAAGTCATTGTCCTTGGTTTTATGAGGCAGCTGGATTGAGAGATTTTATGAGAACAGAGGAATCATATGCAATTTAAAACCTTTCCTTCATTTACAGCAATATTTTATGCAAGTGGGACCATAGCTTTGAAACTCAATCAAGTCTGTTGTCCAAATACTAGAGGTCTCTCTCCTGACTTCTGTAACTTATCATGATGGTTTGATGAGCAGATGATCTAGAATAGCAGCACGTAGCCACATCTCCTGTATAAACGTGAGCAGGAGCTGGTTCCCCTGTGCCAGATGCTCTCACAGGCTGAGCTGTGGACTCGCTGCTGTCAGCTAAACCAGAGCAGAGCAAGCACAGAGTAAGTGACCTAATACAGCCTCTTGAATTTCCTTCTGCCTTTGTAAGCGTTATGGATCTGCACTTTGTGGTTTGACTGAGCCATTCCTAGTGTGCTTCAAGAGCTTCTTTGCCCATTGTCCTTCACGTGATGAGAACTATGCCTGTGGAGCACACACTGAATGCCTTGTCTGGTGTGATTTCCTATGAGTTCCCTGCAGGAGAAGTACTTTGTAATAAACTTTGCCTTAGGCTGACATGTGAAGTCAAATATTTGCCTCATGTTCCTACCCCTGCTTACCACTCTTGCAGTCACACGTTTTATTTGGGCTTCAGTGAGACCTAAACATTTGCGTTTGAGTAACTTAAACTACTGAAATTTGTTGGAATGCTTACTAACTTTGGAAAAATGTGCTGAAATCTCCTAGCTTGAGAGAGGTTATTATGGCAACAAGCAGGATATAGTGGCAGAACTGCCCACAGGCACGAATGTTTTGGTCATGTCTCCAGGACCTCTGTTTCCCTGAGGAAGTTTTTGACACTCCTTGGCTGACTGGAATATTTTAGAAGTAATCAGGAAGCCAGATTTATGGGCACTGCTTGGTCGTGTCCATGCAGGACACATGAGACCCCTGAGTCCCCTCCAGCCTGGTGGGCCATTCCTGCTTGTCCAACCTGCCTGCCTCGGAGGTGAGGCAGACAGAAGCAGGCAGGCTTACAAGAGATGGAGCAGGCACAGACAGTCTGTCATAACTCAAAAGAAATTCAGCAGTTCTGTCAGCCAGGATCCCTCTCCTGCTAATGGTACTGCATTAAGCTCTGGAAAAGAGATGGGGCTCTGATAGGGGCTAATTGGGGGAAAGGAAATGTAATTTCTGTGTCTCTCTCACTGTAGTTCTGCACAGATGTTTTCTGGGGTGGTTTCCAGGTAACTACTGAAATCGTAATAGGATTGTTGGAGACTGATTATGTGTATTTGTTCATTATCCACTGTTTATATAGCACCTGGGGCTTACACTGTCCTATACTACACAAATATGGCTGTAAGATATACGATGGGAAGAGATGAAGTCATAGCCCTTAAAAACATAAATAAGCTCAAATTTGTCTTTGAGTATAGATCCTGTCTATACCTTTCACATCTCTCCAGAGGCACAGTTGCTGTAAAAATATAGTTCTTATTGAAATACAGGGTGTAGGGCCAATTCAATAATGTAAACTTCCTTGGTATTACAAATCCTTGCACCTCTAGCTCCAATTCAACATCCCCTACCTGCCTTGATTTGAAAATCCATAATGGAAGTTACTGTGGGAAATGGGAAGGAAAGAATCTGAATAAAGTAATATCCATAATAAAAAAGCATGAAGTTTTCTGACGAGATCTCCAAGGGCACAAAAACAGTTCTATTAGTAAACCCCATAAATTTAGCACAGATTCACCAGGAGGTGAGGCCTGGGACAGGTTGCCCAGAGAAGCTGTGGAAATGTCCAGGGCCAGGTTGAGGCACCTGGGTCTAGTGGAAAGTGTCCCTGCCCATGGCAGGGAGGTGGAATTTTACCCCTGTAACTGCATTTTCATGTAGACTGTGACACCACTCTTAGAGTTTGTGTTAAATATGAAGCAAAGAATGTGGGTTTGGTTTATTTTCATATAGAAAATTACATAAAGCAATAGCTCTTTTTTGTGTAATTATGAACAATTTGTTTCATATTTGAAATTATAGTGAGTGGTTACACTAGTAAAATTTGGATCTGAGATGTTTTGTTCATTCTAAATGGATGAAGGCAATAAAAATACTAACTTGCTTTTAAAACCACTTGGAAATTTTAATGGCAACTAAATTATTGTAGGGGCTAATTGTTTTGCCTAAGATTGGGTGAGGTTATGACTGGTAAATTAAAACCACCAAAAATGTTAAAAAAAATTTAGGTGATACAAATTAAGCCTCACTTGGGGTTAAAGATTTTTTTTGTAGTGACTTTATGAATTTATAAATCTCCATGAAGTTGTGCAGGACCAGAGAAGCCCCTGCCTTAACTAGAAGAAATAACTAAAACTCCTTCCCATCAAAACCTGATTTGAATGTAACTGCTAATAGGCATAGTTAGTTTATAGGATATTAAAAGAATTCCAAGTTTCATGTCCAGACTAAGAAAGTTAAGAATGTGTTGCTGTTACTTGTGATGATAATAGCCCTTCTAAGTGTAGCAGTTAAACAGAAATAACCTCAGTGACTCTTACCAATAAATGCTAAAATAGATGTATTTTTATATTTCCGGGGGCCATTAATTGAAGAACTAATGGAAGCCTGAAAAACAGACCTGAAAACAAATCTTCAGGAATTTTGAGAAGGAAAATGAAGTTGTACCCCTGGAACATCCTGATTCAGGTACGTGGCCTGTGTGGCATTGGAGATGGCCCTGTCAGGTGTCTGGCCAATAAACAGAATTAGCTCAGGAGATACCCACTCTTTATCTCAGCCTTTAACACCAGAGGCAGCCTTTTATTGTTTTTTATTAGTCTCACATTTCAAGCTACAGTATGTTTAAAATCTGCAACAAATATATTTAAAGCATTTTGTGTAATAACTAAAGGTCCACCAAGTGGAATTAGCATAGGGAGCACTGGCACTTAAGTGGAAAGAAGATAGCACAGGAGGAAAGGTAGGAGTAAATATACCTGCTGGTCCTTGATAACCTTCTCCATCTTTTCTTTTATTTGCAGAGCTTTCTAGACTCTTTCAAAAGAAATTCATGTAAAATATTCTTCCTTTTAAAACTAGTTTGAAAGTATTGACTAGTTCTGTCCTTATTTTGGTGGGAGTATGCTGCCAGCACACTTTATCTTCTCTCCAGCGAGTGGTATTGCCAGGGAATGACTTATTATACCATTTCTTTTGCAAGCAAAATGATTTCAGAAATACATTTCAGCTTTGCTCTTAAGCTCCTCAGGTTTTTGTTAGCCATGGGATGAAGTGGGACAAGGTCAATTGCACTGGACTTAGAAGTAAATATGCAGGTTTCAAATAATCTTGGAATGTTTAGTTCTTTGGGCCAGCTCTTTTGCCTAATCTGTTTTTGAGGCTTTTATGCTACCATGCCCTGGAAAATGTCAGGAATTCAAATGGGATTTATTGGCATCATCCAGCTGGTGCTGTCTGTGATCTGTCAGGTACAGTAATGTAATGAACTATCATGCTTTGGATGGGTTACTGAGGGGCTGCTCCTAAATGCAGAAATCCAGCCTTCTGTTTTCTTCTCCATTGGAGTCTTCTGTGATGCCTCTTTGAGAAGAGCAGGGTTCTCTAAAAGACCTGTTTTTATTTTCTTTGGCTAAGGAGGTATTAGTTCACACAAGTATAGCCAGATGTGCCAGGAGTGTGCTGGCATTACATTCAGGCCTCTTCATAAATATCTTGCTAAAAATGTAAGCTCTAATTTTGGATGTATTTTTCCCAATCAAACAGTATAACACATCTGTGTGAGATAAATCCTATGCTATTATTGACAGAGCTGTGTGAACTGAACATTCCTACTTTGAAGTGGTTTTTGCTAAACTGTCAAGTGCTGCAGGATCTTGTGCTAAAGATATAATATTCCCCAGTAGGAAGTACAGTGTGTTTCAGTTAAAAAATAAAAATGGTTACAAAACCTGTATGCATATATCTACTCCCACAGTGTTAATGGGTTTAATATGGATGTGATAGGACAGTAAATAGAAGCAAAGGGAGCCATGTAAACTAAAAATGTGTGTGGAAATGTCTGCCACAATTTGTAATGATGCCTTTTGATAGTCTTTTTGGCAATGCTGCACTGAAAAAAGGATACTCTGTATATTTTTACATGGCACAGCATCACAATTTGCTCAGTGAATTAATTAGCTTGTAGTGTGAATTCTGTGGTGTCTGACATGGTACAGCTCTGGGGCATCCAAGGCTTTTGTTGTGTGCTGTGGGGAGAGAGCTAGCAAGAGATCAAGAAAGACAAATGATCAAAGGGTAGATGCTCACGACTTGCCAAGGGAAAGAGCAATCTGATTTGTTTCTTCATGTATTAAAAAAGGACCATTTAGCAAAATGGTTCATTAGGAGCTCCTCAGCTTATTCCTCAGTAGACACCTCATTAAGCCAAACAAACTGTTCTTAAAATCTCTGTGTATGGGATCAGATGTCTCAAGATACAACTGCAGCAGTTGATATTAGGGATATTAAAATATTAGGGATATTAAAAATATGCAAGATTTTTTTTATGGTTTGTTGCAGTGTTTAAAAGCCATCAATTAAGAATAATTAACATTTAAAAGAAAAATTTATTAGGATCCAAGTGGTCCCTGCTGGGTCGTGCTTTTTCAATGGTGTTGGGTTAATGCTAGTTTCCTAAGTGGCACTAAGCAGAAGTTCCAAGAATTATACCCTGAGTTTGGGATCTGAGAGACTCAGACCAGTTTACCTGCTGAGTTCCTGTAAACCTGGCCTGTGTTTCTGTGGTGTCCTGCAGAAACCTGGCTTTATTCAGTTCATGCTTCCCCAAAAATTTGGGCTTTGGCTCAGCCATGATTACTGGAAGTCATTGTGTCAGACTGTTCTGCTCCAGGGACTGGTGCTCCCCAGCAATGCCATACTGGGGAGCTGTGTGATTCCCAGTCTGGAACTGGTGTGGGCCTTGGGAACACTGACCCTGCATCCATCTGCAGTGCAGTTGGTGAGCAGACACTTGGCTTCTCTGTGCAGCTGGTTCCCCATATATTACTGTTAAAGATAAGGATACTTTGCCACTGCTGTATTTTACAGATAAGCACATGGGTTGTGAGGAAATCAGAAACCTTCACTGATTCATGTGCTAAAACACATCCAGGGAGGTTATGCCAAATATACATCCATTTCTGAAAGCTTAGGGCTTTTAAATGAATGCATCTAATCTGTTGGCAAAATAGAACTAATTTATTTTTTTTGTGGAACATCTGTTGAGTGATGTTATAAACATAAAGGATACTAAATGCTGTGTGCACTTAAGGGCACCAATTTGAAAAGAGGTTTTTAAAATGCTTCTATGCACAGTAGTATTTGAGCTAACAACCTAAAAATCATGGAAGAGGAGGGTAAACTCTGGAAAGTGCAGGTAAATTAAGTTCTGGGCCAAATCTCCCTGATATTAGTGACAATATTGCTGCTGCCTTCCGTGGGAGCAGATATTCATTCTAGAAACATCTACAGCATGCCCACCTCACGCAAGTGAAGAATTCTATTGTGCTCAAACCCATTTTTATATTTAGCCTGTAAAACTACTTGGGTTCTGAGTACCAGGGGCCATGGCTGCTGGGTGTTCTTCAGCAGCAAGCACTCTGCTTCATGCTGGGGTTCCTGCTCTCAAGTCCAAGCACTTAAAATGGATCAAGGATAGAAATAGCATTTTCTGCTGAACTTGAACTTCAGTCCTTTCTGTTGCTTGATTTGTGTGTTGACAGATATTTGTCAATCCTGTTTTCCAAATAAGAGAAGTGATACACTAAAATATTATTTCAGTAGGCTATGGAGTGATTTCTCTTTAAAAGAAATGCTGTGAGTCACCCAGAAGGTAGTAGCTTTGAGTGTCAAAACTCTGAGAAATATAATTGTTCTTCCTGTACAACTTTCTCCTATCCTGTCTTGTCCAGCAGGAAGTCCCAACTCTGAACAGAGAAAATCGAAATATTTGGTAGAGATCCTGCTTTTTTCCCCTATGTTCTTAGGCAAAATCTCATGTAAATCTGTAGTTCTGGCCAGGCAATGAAGCACTATGCAAGAAAATACTTTTGTCATGGTCTGGTTTGCTGATCCATGTTTTAACCTGTTTCTCTTGACTTCCAGCTTTATCTTTGCTCTCTCAAATGTCAGTTCTATTAATCTCTCCTCAACAAGTGCTCTGAGATTCCTTGCCTGTTTAAACCAGCATGGTTAGGTCAGTAGGAGCCCATCTCTGATTTACACCACGCAGTTGGCTCTACTGAGAGCTGCAAGTGCTCTTGGGGGAGAAACACCCTCAGAAGTACCTAAAATGGTGTAATTTCCACCGGTGTCAGTCTCATCTCATTGGCAAGCATTGCAGTAAATACCAGACGTGTTCACCCAGCAGTTAGAACAAGCCATCAAAATCAGGCTGGAGTCAACCCTGTGCTCCTCCTGTAAGTCATGACTCATTATATAATTCATTCCAAGTTATTGAGATGTGAAAGGTCAGTCAAGTCCAGGATTTGTTGCAGAGACATAATGGCACTCAGAGAACATACAGGAGTTGTGCCAGTAAACACCATTCCCAAGGTTAGGATATCCTCAGTGACAATTTTGGATAGATAAGGATTACTTACCCTTCCTTCAAAACATTTCCGAGAGACACCTGCCCATAAAAGGTTGAGCTCCTTGTCCATTTCCTGGTGGATTCCTGTTTGTTTAGATGGATATATGGTTGTTTTTAAATTCATGTTAGGTTTCAAATCTTACATTTATAAGATCTTGTTGTGTGTGTAGGGCTTCTTTTTTAATTAAAAAGAAAAGCCCTGCAGTCCTCACTCACCTGAGAGTTCACTTTAATTGGTGCTTGTGTGTAGGCACAGAAGCTCCACAGGTTGGGAGTTACCTCCATAAAATCAAGGTTCAAAATTCTGCTGCCCAGTCTGTTACACATGAAAGCAGAAACTTTCTTCAGAGTTTAACCAAGGTGAATAAAATCTGCCTGGAAAGTTATCCAGCTTAGTTGTCTATAGAATAGTTGATTAGAAAACAAATCACTTATCAACTGTAGTGCAGTACTTGGGAGCAGAACAATTTTCCAACCTGTTGTTTGGAAAGGGGAGCAAAAGCCAAGTTTATGGGTGAAAATACAAGGAAGTCTTAGCTTTAGCAAGCACCATGACAGCATCATGCATGCAGCATGCCTTGCTTTGCAGCTGGAGCTGAATCAGACCTAGTTGACTCTCTGCAGTGTACAAAAGTGGTTTTATGTCTAACATTTCATACTGATCTGCACATGCATTCTAATGTATTTGGATTGAAGAAGCTATAAAACAACACAGAAAACTGGACAAAGAGAGAAAAGTGGAGCTGACAGGAACAAAAACTTCCTGAGATGTTTAAAAAGTTGTTCTCTAAATTTAATATCTGTAGAACACTGGTAGTCTAAATGCAGAAGTGTCTAACTCCAGTTTGTAGGGAACGATAAGTGTGGTACTGGTGCAATGAATTGTTTGATACCATTTCCAACATGACCACTCATTCTGCTGGCTTGGTGTGCTAAAGGTGGGCCTTGGGGAATACTCAATTCCAGCTGGAAGGCAAGATTTCACTGATTTTTCAGCAAAGTCTGTCCTTAGCCTAGTCCACTCTCAAAAGAAGTGCTACTGCATGGCTTGGTGTCTGAGAGACCAAGACCCACTGCAAGGTTTCAAAGTGATACAATAACTGAATATCCAAAATTTTAAATAGGAGCAGATCTGAAACCTATGAGGGTGTCAGGCCAATGGCATAAATCATTTACTGGTATAAATTGAAAAAGCTTCATTAAAACTGAATGATTTATGGACACACCAAAAATAATTTGATCCAATGCAACTTTTACTTGTGCTAAAAAAAGTCTGAATTTTAACTTCCAAGTTATAAAGACCTTTGAGAGAATTACATCCTTCTTATTCCCAGCTGGAGTTTATTGTATTTCTGATAAATTACTCTTCTCAAACATATACAACTGGTGATGTGTTTTGCTTAAGCTTATATTTCATCAGCTGTCAAAGTGACCACAGACCCTGTAGGAAGCTTTAAGAATAAGTAAACCAAGCTGTCCCAAACTTTATTACACTCCAAGGGGCTCAACTCCTGAACATTTGCCATTGGCTTTCAGATGTAAAATCATGACTTGGTCCTTAACCTAGTGTTTGCATGTGGAAGTGGTTATCATATCCCCAAAACACTGAAATAAAGTGAAGAGTCTGTTAAATTGGCAGAGCAAGGACACAGACATGCATTGCCCTGAATTGCAATGAGAGAACTGGTGTTGCAGAATCTCACAGTGACATGGGGGTACAACTGAAATTTGCTGAAACCTGAGGGAAAGGGGTTTGGCAATCATTAATTTGTGAGAACAAAGTGATCTTTTGTATAGAAGACCATGTGGGGTATTTGTTTTTTTTTTTTATTTGATTAGGTTGTACTTCTGGAATTTTAGGTAATTTTAACAAAAACAGCGGTACGTGTACAATGGTTGAATTCAAGTTGAAAAGTGTCATGACTCAAAGTGCACGAGAGTTTGGGTTGCAACAGCAACAGTTTTTGATGTTTTCAACTTTCCGTATGTGCTAAAAGAGGAAAAAACATTATCTGAAGTGTTCAGAAATAAAATGATTTTTCATCTTTAATGCAGTATCTAAAAGCCAGGAACCATCTGTGTGGGGCCTGATCTCTCCATCAGATCTTGTTTGTTACAATATTAGAGGCAATGGAGTTGAACTTTCTAACCTTTCCCAAAATTAAGCAAAATGCTTTTAAACCAGCTGGCTGATTGAACCCATTACTACTGGACAGAAACAAATAAAAGTGCTCAGTGGAAATGAGAGGGTGCAAATGACACAAACGTTAAGACATGGAAGCATTGGATATTCTGTCAACAAGAAGTGTAACACATTAGCAGTAACTGAGAGATTGCTGCACAAACAAATAGCACGTGAGAAATGGCATTATGTTGATGTAGGACATAGGAAAGTTAGGCTGGAGGCTTGGCTTTTATTTGTGGCTGAACTGTTGAATTATGTGGAGCTGGGTGATTTACTGGGACTTCCATTTCAGTTCTTTCTCTTGCCATAAGCTGTGCCTATTTAGATTATTATTGAGGAAGAATTACTTCTTAATACACCTTTTCCTGCATGGTAGAAGCTTAGTGCAGGATTTCTAGGGACCCTGGAGGTCCATAGAAAGCAAGATAAACAACTGAGGTGATTTCTTTTTGCAGTTTTACCTTTGATTCCTAAATGTTTCAACCTGTCTCTTCCCAAAACCCCTGGTAACTTTAGTTTGCCTGGTAAGTTTTGCCTGAAGGCTGTTCCTGTTTCTGATGAAAGTAAAATAAATGTGTAATATTTGTATGCATTTGTATTTATAGGTAGAGGGACTCTTTTTAAACACTTTTACAGCTAAAACTGATGGGAGCTGAAACTTGAAATACAGCTTGGAAATTGGTCTCACCAGGAAGAAAGACTTTTGAGTTCTCTGGAGAGAGTTGGTTTTCATTGGACTGAATTATGAGCATTTCAGATTGAATATTTTGAATGCACTGGGTTTTGCAGGAGCTCTTTTAATGGGCTCATAAATTGAGCAGATAAGGATGGCTTGTGCTGAGGGTGGTGCAAAGAGCTCCTTGAAGGAACTCTGGACCTGGGGAGTTTGAGTGCTCCAGCTTTCCTTCACAAGCACGGGGTTTGTCTTTCAATGAGAAAACTCTGGAGAATTTGCATGAGAGATTTGAAGTTAAGTACACACAAGGACAGAGCAGGAACTGCTAATCCTGAGGGTGTAGGTGGAAAAAACCCAACCTTTTCTGCTTCCTCTCCCTGGATAAATATCAATCCAAGCTTTTCCCGGACTGAAACCTTTTTATTTTGCTTCCTGCCACAGAAACCAATCTTAAATGATTTTATAAATGGCAAGAAAAATTCATACTGACAGCTGTCAGTTCTTTCCTGGACTGCAGACATCACAAATTTATTTTTTCCCCACATCAGCTATTTTGTCAATGCTTCAGCTTTAAATCTGGTATAAACACACCCCAGGATACAATGGCTACAAGCCTGCTAGAATCAATTTTGCTCTGCACACAGTGCTTTTACTTCTTTAAACTTTGACTTGCAAACATTAAATAAAATCCTCATCTTACTACAGTCACGGGTAAAATTCTCTAATGACATCAAAGGAAATTAGTTGTCTTCCATATTACTGTTGTAACTCAAGATTACTCAGGAGCCAGCAGTGAAACAATATAAACTATACTCTCCTTAAATCATAGGGGTAAGTAAATCTTTGGTGTAAATGATTGAGCAGTGTTGATTATTACCCACTCTGGTTTCTTGTCTTAAAAAGGAAAAGCAATTCTGTGACTCAAGTAGGTGGAAAGAGATTTTGGTTTTGTTTTACAGCTAGGTATTCTGTTATTCTAGAAGGTTCACAGGAACAACAAGGTTTAACAAGTAGCACCTTGAATTTGACAAATCTTCAATGGAAGTCCTTATTATCTGACAATTTCTGCAGTAGTCAAATACACCCACCCTCAGCACCTTCTGTTCTACACAAACTTATTCTGCCTGATGAAGGCAGAATGCCTTCAATCAAAAGAGATAACTTTCAAAAGCAGAATGCAACTCAAAGAGAAGAGAAACAAATATATTCTGATTTTTTAACTCCTAAGTAGCTTTCTGCTCAAATTAATACCATGTGAATCACTTCATACTGTCATCTCTGTGATGGTTTGACTTCTACAGAAACAGAGCATATAAATGCTGCAGAAGTATGGAATCTCTTTAATGTCATTGCCTTCATCCCTGCTGCCATTCAAAGAGTAGCTCTGCACAGATGGCTAGAAATCAGGGAATTCTATTTGGGCACCATGTTTCTCTTTAATTACATCCAGGCTGCTTCCCTTCCTCACTTCCTCTGGGTTGGTTCAGTGTCAGGCTCTTTTCTTTCTTTTTGCACTTCTTCAGCCTCATAGATACTCTTGTTTTGTAGAATCACAGAATATTCTTTACCACACTGTGTTTATCACAAATGTGAAGCTGCTGCTTTCACATCAGAAACATTTGGGGAGTAAAATGCAAACAGGAAAATATGTGCTATTAGAGAAAAACATTGCTGCCTGTTTGAGGACTGAAAATTACCAGGAAAGTGTAGCTTTGCCTGCTGGGTTCTCTTTACAGTGAAATAACAATAAAACCACAGGACAGAAATCGGGGTTGCATCCTCCACAGGTAGCAGCTTAACAAAAGAAGGATGCTGATGCAATAAACAAAATGCAGGGGGAACATTGTGGAGCAATTGCAACATGTCCTTTTCACTGAATGTGAGTTCCTGGCCAGTCATGGCCCTGGACCCAGCAGTTTCATGGCTGTAACTTAAATAGACTTTTAGGCATCTATAAGATTCCCAATCTGCCTTGTTACCCTGTAACTATGTTTTTCTCTTCTCCCCAGCACATTGCTGTGGTTCCTTGTGAGACTGATTCATTTCCACTAGTTCAACACTCTCTGTGCCAGGGAATTTACAGGTAGACAAATAAACTTTCTGATAGGGCTGCCTTATAAGTAGTTTTCTGGTTTCCCACTTTATCATCTCAAGAGTCGGTCATTAAGATATTTCACTTTGTTTACGAACTATTTATCAGTGAAGTCAGTGAAGTGTTGATAATAATGATGCTCTTTGTGATTTCTTTTGCACTGGCATAACAAAAAACACACTCTGAAAGAGACAAGTTATGTTTTAAGAAGGTTATAGCGAGGGATGGTTTTGATGGTGCACCAAAACCTGCACCTAAAGCTTTCAGGGCAAGTGGCTGTTGTGCTCCTTCAGAACTGCCATGCACACAGATATGGGCAGAAGATGAGCTGTGACTCGTGAAATTGGGTTCCTCTTGCCTGTTCCTCTGTGCTACAAGAACAAGGGTACTGAAGCAGAAGCTGACATGCTGAGACTAGAAAACTAGAGTGGAAAATGGTTCAGAACAGCCCTGTGTTGCTGGAACACCAGGTGTGCTCTGCAGATGCTTTTAAGCTCGAGTGCTTCTGCCAACAGCCTATATCATGGAAGGGGGAAGCAGTGGCCTTTATTGGGTAAGGATTCAGGTGCACTGTGTGCCCGTGTGTGGGAATTAGCACACACTTGCAGCTTGGTTTGTTGTGAACTGCAGAGCAAACAAATCAGGCTGCTCTGTCACCTTCCTCCTCTAGTCTGAGAACAAATCTGTGGGTAGTTTTTGCTCCCCCCAATAAGTTTTTTGTTCTGTTTGCTTCTTTATTTTGGTTATTGCTACATCAGGGTTTTTTTTTCTGGATTTATCAAAGAAAAGAAAGGACACTGAAATCCTAACTTTTTTTATGCTGCTTTGGTTGTTTATTTGGCCTCCTGTAAATTCAAAATTTATACGTGCTCTAGGCTGCTTTTGCCAGAATCATATTGGATGCTCACTGTAAAATCTCCTATAACTCATTTATATGTGATCTCTAAAAACTGTAAAATCTACTATAACTCATTTTTATGTGATCTCTAAAACAATCTTGTATGAGCTCTCCTGTTGCTTCTTGATGTGGTCATCAAGGCTTGGAGATATTCTTGCCTAGGTTTCTGTCCTTGTGATAAAACAGAGCTTGTCTTTGAGGGTCTCTGCGTATCTTACAACCATACCTATGGCTCTCAGCTGAAAAGATTCACTCTCTTATCCCCCATTTTTAGGGCTTGAAATCGCTCTTGATACAAACAGCTCTGCTTATCAAACCACACTTTTGGTTTGTAACAGTGTCCTGGGTGGCATAAAAAAGGTTGACTGGTAGGATTATTTCCATCTAAATAATTCTTTTATAATAATTCTTTTATTCTTCTTGTTCTGTTACAATCTAGACTAGCTGTCATGTATCTCTGTGGAAATAATCCCTTTTCAAGTATAGCAAGAGACTTCACAAATTAGCTTGGAGAGTCCTCCTCTACACATTTCTGCAATCTGCAAACACTCACGAGTAAGACAAGAGACTCCCTGCTGTGTTGTCTTATTCTTTATGTCCTTGAGGCATCTGCCCAGCTCTGCAGTGCATACCTTAAAATAAAACACCAAAATGCATGAGACACTATTCCCACAGCATCTTTGGTTCGGTGCACAGAAAGAACCAACCCTAGCCTTTGGTGTTTTGTTCCTGGTATTGACAGGGTTTAGGGGATCTCTTGGTGACCTGTGATGTTAGTTCTCTGTGAAGCTCATGTTCACCATGACCTTCTGGCTTAACCATCTAATCATCTTATCAAGATGCTGTAATCTTCCTCTCCCACCTCTAAGGTATTCTAATTTCATTGAATGACCTTAAGTGTCACCACCATCTGAACATCACACCCTGTTCCCCAGCACACCACAGCTGTTCTACAAGCAGTGCAGGCCTGACAGTGATCTCTCAGATGGCATCATTACTATTCTTTAGTTATATGTACATTACTGGGAAAGTTGCCACCTTGTATGGGATGAAACTTCAAAACTGTAACACTTACTTTCTTCCTTTTAACTACTGGGTCTCACCTGATGTGCTTCTTAAGCCTGAATTATTAAAACTGTGGAGTGTGAGCAGAAAATGGAAGGTCTAGATGGAGATTTTAAGGGTAGAAGAGGTGACTTAGATATTCTAAACTGACCTTGCTTAACTCAGCACATAGTTAATCACTTTTATATCTAGCACTTCCATTTTCTTTCTCTTCTGCATATAAGAGAAGTGTAATTTCTCCAGGTGCAGATAAATGTAGGAAGCAGATGTTCTAAGAGCAGAGAAGCCCTGGATGTGGCTTCATGCATTTGGCATCGATTGCATAACAGCAGGGAGTTCTGCTGCAGGGTGATGGGGATCCGTGCAAACCAGGGATGCTCCACAGGAAAACAATGGCAATATTTGTCTTCATGAAGGAAATGAAATGAAGCTTTAGTTTCTCTCTCTTGCAAGGTGCTGTTTCACTGGTTTATTGTTTTGTTGCTGGCAGGGTAAAATGAATTCTGATAAAATGATCAGATTGCTTCTATCTGGGGCCTTGTATTTTAATATTAATAGAAAGAACTAAATTCAGGAGGAACTTTTGAAGCTGAAGTAAATTGCCCTGTGCCTACATCTAAATGACCAGGCTGACCTCTAGATAATGGGGTGTGTGTGGCTGCATCCCACCTTGGAGTATTTCCTGGTGTCCTTCTCACAGAGCATGCCATATATTGTGTAAATTAGGCTTGATTAGTATCCTCAGATCAATGTGCCATCCCTGCGTGTGCACAGTATGTGTTCAATGCTGCTGAGGTTTTTGGGGCTCAGACTAATCTACTCTTCCTCCAAGCAAATATGCAAAGCAGGGCTTTGAAATGTAGATACTTAGGAACAGTTTAGTTAGGTAAAAATTGCTTGTGGGAGCAACTGAGTAGGTTGGAAAATTCATCTATTAATGGGAAAAAACCTCTGAAGGAACAAAAAATTAGAGCTCCCATGACTCTTTTTTAAACTGTGACAAATCTAATAATTGCTCCAGCACAATGTTAGTTTGAATTTGCCTACAAATGAGCAGAAATAATTCTGTATGAAGCGTTCAACTGGCAGTATAGGCACGCAGCTAAAAGTCTGTATTGCTCAACATGAATGAATTCACCCAGAGGAATTCCTGGGGTGGCTGTTCCTGACCAGTGTTCCTGCAGCTGGCATGGGACATTAAGGGACTCATTCCCAGGTATGGGGTTCTGAAGCACAGTGTTCAAAAGGCCTGATCCAACACATTTAAATGGAGGAGGAGCTTTCCATACAAAGCATGACACATCCCACCTGATTTTTATTACATGCTTTCTCACTTTGCCAGAAACCCCTTTCTGGGCCATGGCAGAGCAGGAAAGCAGGTTCTGTAGAGCACTGATTGAAGATGAAGGCTCAATGCAGAGGCTCTGCCTCAGGCAAATGCATTTGGGCAGCATGGTGAATAAATCAGCATGGTGAGCAAAGGGGAAAGGAAGGTTCTGTGTACAGAGCTCCTGTCTCAGCTGCTAGAAATCCCTAATCTCACACAAACCCTGATTCACGGCTAGGGCAAAATAATTCTGAGGCTTAATATACTATTACTGCTAATGCATGATAGTAAAACCTGTGTAGTCAAGTGGAGTCCAAGGCTGTGCTGCTTGTCTGGGCATCCTCAGTACTGCAGGGTTTATGTATGAAAGAAGCTGAGGGATTGAACTGATATTGATTTGTCATGTGGTAGCAAAGGTATTAGAAATGAAAGCCATTATACGCTGCAAGACTGGGCCAAGGACTAAGGTGTGAGGCTTATTTACAGTCTATCTTGTTTTATTCCATTATAGTTGCAAATGTAGACCATAAAACACTGAAGGAACCAGAAACCTCAATTTTGGAGCTGTGCAAAGCCAGTTGCTTTCATTGGAAGTTTTGGAAATTTTGAAATCTGGTTACACTAGGGAGTAGAGCAAATTGTTAGCATTTCAGAACTCTTTATAAAGAAGAAATACTTCATTTTTTTAAGCTCAAATAGTTTTGTTTTCATAGTTGCATGTGTTTCAACTTTTTTTCTGCTGCCTCCTGAAATAAAGATAAAATCCATGTGTTGTCATGGCTTTGGCTTTAATAGAATTGCAGATTCAGATAAAACATGCTTCCAGTGCTGTTGTTCCAACAAGCTGGATGAATTGAGCTTTCCTTTTTAGATGGCTTAACCCCACCCAATGATGTTATGTGTGTCTAAACATGAATGAGCTCTTACCTACCCACACTTTCCTATTGTAGACTTAGGGTCCAGGTTTTCCAGGAGGAGGTCAAAGTCAGTTTTCCCTCATGAAGGCCTGGCAAGCTTGGATAGCTGGGTCAAAACCTCATCCCCAGAGGGAGGGGGGGGTCTTGCATCAGAGTGTAAGACTGAAGAGCCATAAAAAGACCGCAGTGGTCTTGGACCACATGCATAGAGGTATGACATGTGTGTCTGCCTTTCCTTATGGAATTCTGGTTCTGGCCAGGCTGTGTGTGGATTCCACCCCAAGGCACCTGGGAGCAGAGGGGCTGATCTGGCTCCCAGCCTCTCCTCTCTCTGATTCGTGCACACAGCAATGTGTATCTTTGGCTCTTGTCTCCATTCCCCTCAGACCAGGCACTGGCCAGCTGGAAGCACAAGGAGAGACTATAATGGACCTCAACCAGCAGGGTTTGAGGTTGTTATTAAACAGCTGTCCAAATACCATGTCAGAGTGACTTGGAAGACTTCTTCCTCTCAGGTTATAAAGCAGATTTCTCAAGCAGGATCAGAATCTGACATCTTTATTTAAGACCAGATTTATTTTGAAACTGTAGTTCTTTACACTTGAGAAGGATTTGCGTGGCTGTAAATGGGAAGTGAATGTGGGCCATTATGTGGCATGTGATGCTTTATTTGGTAAATATTGGCACAGAAGTTCTAAGTCCTGTAAAAGGAATACTTTGTATTCCTGTAAGATGTTACTTGTCCTTTAGAGGGTTGTGACCATTTTTTCTCTCATTTTTTAAGAATTTGTGTGATTCCAGTTTTGTAATAGTGTGTTTATAAGAGAAAATTTTTCTGGTTTTGCATTTGAACCAATTATTGATTAAAAATTCCTTATCCACTCTTCCCCTTGGAAGACACAAAAGAACAATAGGCCAGACTGTAGTCACAGCTTGTGTGTATGAACCATAACATGGGTACTTTATCTTTTGAGGTTCTTTCTAAAACGTACTGAAAAGTAGGGAGTTAAGCCAAAAATAAAGAGAAGAAAATCCATACCAGGACAGATACATCTATATCAATATATCTAAGCATCAGAGCTGGTGTTCTTTTCCCAACATGATGAATGTTGCCAGAGAGGTTTCACCTTGGGGGCTGCTTGGAAAGCAAACAAATCAACACTCCCTCTTAAGATGGGCAGGCTGGCACAAATGTTTGGTGTTGTCACCTGTGGGAGCCACTGAAATTGGCTGCATGGCTTGGGGAAAGTAGACTGCTAGGGCAGAGTCTTTTTCAACTTAAAAGAAAGCATAACGTGTATTTTTAGCAGGAAGAGAAGCACTTTTTGCAAGGTCTGCGCTTCCCCACTTTGCTTCTCTGTGTGTTTTTGTTGAGTTTTTATACTTTGGTGTTTGCCAGGAGTAGAAACATTAGCTAGAGACTCTGCTAATATAAATAATTGAGTTCTGTGAACTGCTGCCTCTTACACCCACAGAGAATCTGGTCCATTTTTTGAAGATACATATGGGCATGTTAAAGTGACTAATCTTTAAAAAATGTTCACTACAACCATTGCCCACCCTTCCACTGCTTGGCTGCACGTTTGTGCTTCTAAGCCTTGTTTTCAGTTTATTTTGGGGTAATAAACTGAATGTGCAAGCCCATTCTATTTATCTTCCTACCCTATTTCAGCTGCAAAGGCTTTGCTTATTCCTTCCCCTTTTCTGATCTATGATCTAATTGTTGGGTTTTTTTCTTTTTTAGTAATTCATATCCTTTTTGCTATCCGGTTCCCAGCTGCAAATTCCCAACATTACATTCAGCGTGTTCACCATATGTTTAAAATAAAGAGCTGTCCTTTCCCACCCCTTTGGAGAACAGATCCCTCCAACTCAGCCACTAAGCCTGGGGAAGGACTTGCTAAATATCGACAGGCACAGAGGGGAAAAGGCAGCATTGACAAAGATCCTCCTGTTTCTTCTCTCCAGCAGTGCTTCCTCACTGCAGCTGAGCATGGTAGGAAGTTATTCCCACAGGGCTGTGCTTTCAACAGAGTCAAAATTTACATTCTGCTAACCATTTTCCTTGCCACATGTGCACACAGAAAGGGGATTATTTTATCTCCTGAATCTTGCAATATAGACATTAGCAACTTGTCTGAACAAGAACAAAGAGGACATTTCTTGGCATGCAGTGCTTTTCCATGTTAAACAAGTGAAAAATCACTGCATTTACTTACAGCTTCTCTCCCCCTCTCGGCATATGGACACTATGCAAAGAACTGGAACCAAAAATCCCATTTCCAAGGTACTGAGAAACCTCAGGGATGGTGATGTCACTGGGAGATGTGGTTACTGGCTGCCTGTTAAATGAAGACTCCCATATTTAGAGTGGCTATACTGCTGTCTCTGTTCCCACCCTCATCTATCAGAGCTCCATCAGCTTTGTTTTGTGCTCCTGAGAGCCATCAGACAAAGAATTCAGGAGTCGTGGATGACAGCAGCTGCAGGCAGCCCAGCCCTTCTCCTGCAGAATGGTCCAGCCTTGTCCAGGATGGTCAGCCAGATCACACCTATCCAAGGGAACTTCAGCCCCTCTGCTATGCTTACTGCTCTCCCTAGGAATTTAGATTATCCAGTCAGCTCCACACCTTGCATGGAACTCCTCCCTTGGTAGGAAATGATGTTCTTTAAGGGGGGCTGGTTTTCCATGCCAAAATCATGAGGTCTTTTCAGCCCACGAGCATTGCAGCAGACACCTCAGGCTTTCAGGCACTGTGTGCCTTAATGCTTTTGCAGCCCTTGATTAAGTGAAATAAGTTCCATAATTTACCTTTAAAAAGATATATCCCACTTTTCTTTCCAAAGATCCCTTGTCTGCTGCCAAATTCTAGATGTAGCAGTTCTGGTGTTGAATCAGAGATGGCCCTGCTGAATTGCTGTCAAGAGCCACCTGTCTTGACATTTCTTGGACTCTTGGCAGAATTTGTCCCTTTCCCAACTGCACCTGGGGTGATGGAAAAGAATTCCTTGTGTCCATGCCAGAGTCCATAACTCTGGAGCAGAACCATCCATTACTCAGGGATACAGTCCAGTGACAAGCAGCATGAACGGCTGTTGTGGTTGCAATCCACAGAGATATTTCATTTCCAATTGGATTGCTGGGAAAGGCTCTCTTGGAAAAGGCCCCCTGCCTCTGGAACTCACTTGCCATTGTTCACTTTGTGAGCTCCTCTGTGAAGTTTTTATTCCTCATCTATGGGCTGGGGTGAGCAGAGATCAGCTGAGATTCTGGGAGTGCTTTTAGAAGTACAGCTGTTTCAAATACACTGGGGGCAATACTGTGACTCACTGGCTGTGTCTGTGCAAGGCATATTTTCAAGAGCTTGTCAAAGGCATCTAGAGGGGGGAACAGGCTTCATTTGCAGCTATAAAGAAATAATGGACTTATCAGCAGGGCACCAGCATATTTACTTCAGAGCAAGAAATCTCTGGATAAAGCTAATCTTCATATGTTGTAAAGCAGAAAAGAGCTATAGCTTGTTTATAACACACTCCTATTTTTCTGCAGAGCTGGAAGATAGGTTATTGAAACAGAAATTCCTTGGGTTTTAATGAGGGCTTAAACATTATTCCAATGATTAAGAATGCTTAAGTCAGTCCTATAGAAGGGACAATTCATCTAAGTCTTTGTGCTTATATCAATGTTGTTTGGACCAAAAATAACCAATTAATCTCTCATGAAATAGTAATTAACAAGAAAAATATGGCAGATATGGATTGTTATGAGCAAAATTATGTGTTATGCCTCTCTAGCTTCTCTACAGTCTCAAATTATGAGAGAGTAAATTCAGCCTTGTTGTAAAATCAATGGTTTTCATGAGGCTGATTTGGGATTTGAAGTGAGAAGAGTGGAAGTGGTCCGTTAGTTTTTTTTCAGCTAAAAGGAACTGATAAGTGATGTTTGTATCAAAAATACAGCAATATTTTTGGGGGGTTAAAATGTATTTACTTAGCAGCTGTAATTCCTCAAACTCCTCTTCCAAAATGCTGAGATTTAACCCTTTTGGGTGACTCTGTAGGTGAAAAAGTCTATCATTTGGGTGTTTTAATTTGGCCTTCTCAGCAAAATACTGGGTTAGTTGGGTAACAGAAAACAGGCTGTCCAGTGAAGCTCACACAAATGTTGCAGATTTTAAATTCAGAGTGGGATTGTTGGGGTGACTCGTGGCTGTGGGTGGATTTGGCATTGTGTGTAGGTTGTGAAGCCCCATAAGCTCCACCTGAGGTCAGTGGGATCAGAGCAGCATCACCAGGAACAGAACTGGATCCAGTCTGGTGTCTGTCTGGGGAACAGTATGTCATTCTTACCTCCTGTTAAACAGGAGACATCGGTTTGGGTCTGTAGCTTGGTAAAGCAGTGACAAATCAGTACAAGAGGAGAATCCAGCCCAGAGTCTCCTGAAGACATCTAAGCGTGTCCCAGACAGTTGTGATATGTAGTTAGGTGGGAAGGTGTAGCTGCATCTTTACAGCCACATGGGAAGTTGTACTGAGTCAGTCAAGTCCTCTGGAAGAGTTAACCATATGCATGTGGTTCTGGTGAGAGCACAGGTATGATCAATGTGATATCTAATCTGTTTGGGGGGTGTTTTTCTGAAAGTAATGCAGCAGCAAAGTGTGGTAAAAATAGTGCAACGTCCCTAAGTCCTCCAAAAATAAGTATCCCTAACACTTGAAGGTTGTCTGAAGGATGATATCTTGCCTTTGTTTCATGGCTTTATAAAAGCAATGCAGGAACTTTGGAGTTTGGTCACTGTCGTGCCAAAACCCTGGGCAGCAGTGATGTCCCTGCTTATCAGGCAATGCACTTGCCAAAAATAACATTACATAAAGGGCTGGCTGCTAGACACAAGATTTGCTTTCCCTTAATACAGCCATTTTTTTTTTTCCTTCCATGAAGCTCTAGAAAGGGGAACAAATTTCATTTTTGGTGAACTAATGACAGTTCTCCATTCACTTCCTTGTGCCTAAGAGTATCCCATGCCTTGATTAGGTCTGCTGAAGCTGGATTCTTTTCCTCCCAGCACTGTGGGTGGGTCTCAGTGAGTACAGTCTTGTCAAGGGTAGGGCCCTGCTTCCTACAACCTGGTGAACTATATGAGGGTATCTCAGGGGAAAGCACAATCCAATGTGCAGAAGAATGGCAGAAGGGACCATTAATCCTCCTCAAGTAATGGTTGTGTGTTGTTAAAGGTCACTGGGATGCTGACCCCAGATCTCTTCTTGGGTGAAGTGTTTAGTCTTCTTTATAGACCTGTTGCCTTCGCCTAAAGAAAAAGAGGCTTCTTTGCATTTCAGTGGAAACAAAATTGAATTTAGATCAAGAGAATGCACAGTAAATCCCAAGTCACCAGAGGGTACTTTAGTGACTATGAGGGTTTGTGTTAACCTCATGCAATACTTGGTTTGCAAACTTCAAATTCTACTAATGTACTCAAGCTTTCTGCCAGGGTCATTTACTTATTTTTTATCGAAACAGTCAAAGAATAAATCACTGCTCTAATTTCCCAAAAGCCCAGCTAAAGCAATACATTCCAGCAAGGCATGGTTAGTAAAAAGGTTTGGGTTATTTGAAAGCAGGACAAGGCAGTTTTGAAGCCAAGGAGCAGTCCCAAGGAAATAGCAGCCTTTTGACTCCTGCCAGGGACTCCATCCATCAACAGTGTCAAAACGGGTAAAAATAGCTCATCTTTCCATTAAAGATCTGCACGAGGGAGGTAAACCAGGGGAGCAGGAGCTGTGCCGGCTCTAAAGCAGCTCTGGCCACTGGAGGGCTCCTGGCTGTTTCTGGCTGGTTGGAGCCCGGGCTGTGCTCCGAGGATGGTTCTCGCATGGATGCTGGGCTATCTCCTGTCCTGGAGAACGAGCAGCCAGGACAACAGAGTATTCAGCTCAATCGTGTTCACACTTCCTCTGCCTGCACTCAAAAATCTGCCTTTCAATCCTGAGGACTCCTGTGGTTCTCCTGCCTTCAGCTCCAGTTCCTTGTACTGCAGTGGAAGCTGAAACGGCAGCAGCCCCTCTGCTCCCACCGTGCTGTGAGGATGGCTCAGCCAGCCTGGGGAAAGGCTGCTGGTTTGTGCCGCCTTTGTTGGCGTGTAAACAATCAGCCCTGAGTGCATTTCTCCATTCTTTACCAACAAAGATCAGAACGGCTTCCTTGGCTCTGTAATGAATAACTATGTATGAGGGGATTAGCACAGTGACATTTGAATTCAGCGTTTGGGAAATGGGATATGAAGTAAAATGTGCTGGGAACAGAGGCTTTTCAAGAACTTTTGGCTGTCCCTCCCTGTTCCCACTTAGGGCCCTTGACATAATGAGCCCTTGTGTGTGACACTGGCAGGAGCAGGTCTGTGCAGGCACAGCAGAAGAGCAGAGCTGTGTGGCAGGAGTTCTTGGGGCAGCTGCTCCTGTGTCTCACACAACAACTGTAGTGATGCTGAGCTGCCTTTGAATGCCCTTTCATGCCACATCCTTCAAGGAAAAGGGCCAGGAACTGAGCTGTAGTCTCTGAGTAGGGGTATTAATCAGGCAAGCAGGTATGATTAAGAAGAAAAGCACCCACAGGATTATTATGGATGCCTGTGAAGAGCTTTAGTGATAGAAAATACTGAATATGGAAAATAATAGAAGTTTTATAAATCTTCTATGTTTACGAATTTGCATTACTTGCCCCTAGGAGCTGTAACTCAGGGTCAGTTGTGTTACACAGTGCAGAGACTGACAAGAGAAATAGATTTACAAGGAATTCTACTGTCCAGTTAGGAAATAAATAAATGTGAGGCTGAATATGAAGAAGCAGGAAGACAATGCTGACTGCTCAGAGAAACAATTTGCCACAGATGCATTAGAAGCTCCCTGACCATAAGCTCTCTAAATAAAACTGCACAGGTTTTCTCTTGCTGCTTTTACTTGCTCCTTAGAGAGTCTGGTAATTCTGAGGCCTCAGCATTGACTGGATGCTTGTGTGTAACTGGGGATTTTATTTGAACTCTTCATCTTATCATGCCTCTTTTGCTCACATTTTGCCAAGGGCTTGTCGTGTGGAATTTGTCAGCACTTTCCCAAAAGGCTGAGGGAAGAAAGTGATGTGTTCTGCAATTTATGTCCTTTCCTGAATGTAATCAGGGAGATTATTTTAACAGTGTCTTCCTCTGCTGAAGCTGTGCTGCTTAGAGGATGACTGTACATGCTCTCTGTAGTCTCTCATCCCTCAGGATGTTATTATTCTTAATGTTATAAATATCAGGATAATGACTCAATGGCCTATTAGGTTTTCTTAAATGTTCTACTGCACAGCCTGGTTGGAAGTGTCTTTGAACTTACCAATTCACTGACTTTTTTTTTTAAATATACCAAAGCTGTCATTCCCTCGGAAATGCATCATAGAAGCACCAGAGAGGGAGCTGATGAAAATCACAAGATCTAAGCTTACATGGAGATCTCAGTCCTTCTCCTTGTGGATGGCACAACGACAGGCTTGGAGAGCATCTCCTGGTAGAGCAAACAGGCACACATCTCCATTGCTCCTCTGCCTGAGTTCACTTTTCAGAACAGACACTGCTTTCTCCTGGCTCATATGGTTATTTCATCTGCTTTGGGGATTACTGCCCTTGAGCATCTTTGTGTAGAAACACAAAGGAGCTTGCTTCTGTGAGAAGATTTCAGAGCAATTGTATAGAAGGACCTGTGCACCTGAGATCTGCCCAGTTCCAATTCCAGACACCAAGTCCTAAAGTACACTAAAATACTTTTGCTTTTCTGCCAATGCTGTAAACCCCCTGAATCTTGAACTGATATTTCATACATAAACATTCACTTTTAAAACAGGTCTGTAAAAGGCTGCATCTTGACAGCAAACTATCTGTGCTTCTGTGTGGGTCCTTGGCCCAGCTGAGATGTGTGATAAAGGGTTTTTTATAAAATTCAAGTGATCTTCCCAGCATCTGAGTTAAAACTCTGACACCTGTGTTAAGAACATAAAAACATTTGTTAATCCCAGAGATGTGTCCAATGAGAGCTGCAGCAGGAAGAGCAGAGTTTGAGTGAAAAGTGGCTAAAGCGAAGTGTTCCCATTCTGTAACTCTGAGAAATCACTTGGATTTTTTCTCTTGTTGGTGATCTGTGCACTGGCAAAACGCAAAAGCACTGTGAGTCTTCATAAATATTAGCAAAACACTTTCCAGTCTCTGATCTGAAGAAGGTGTAGTTATAAAAGAATAACATTAGAGGGCTTTCTCTTTTTCAGTGCTAACCAGCATGTTTGGGGTTGGGCCTGAGACTTGCGTGGTGAAAAGATGGAATGCAAAGCACCTCAGGACTGAGGTGCAGAGCTAAACGCCAAGAACAGTTGGAAGAGATTAATGTTGTGTTATTCACGCTGTCCAGGCTAGAAGGTGATGGGAATAGCTGTGGGTGAATCAGCAGTGGGTGGTGCCTTGGACTTCACAGGGTGGTGCCACCTGTTTGCCTTGCAGCCACTATGTCTCAGTGAGACCTTTTTTTGGTTTCCATCAACACCCCGAAATGTTGAAACTCCTCTTTTTGTTGCTGATGGATGCAGTGATCTTTAACACGAACTCTGTGCCATGACCCAGTTGGCAGAGGAACCACTCTGACTGTGGAGGAGGTGTCGGTAGGAAATTGTGCAGCCTTTATGTGAGCCTGCACTGTAAGAGTGTTCCCTGAGCCACAGCTGGAGGGCAGGCCCAGGTCGGTACTGCTGAGAGGGACCTGCTGGAAATACATTAATTGAATGGCTATGAAACAGGAGAATTCCTCCTGTTATACGATTCCCACTCCGGTTCTCCTTCTGCTGTGGTTCATTTATTATTGCTGTTATGCTTTATTGAAGAGGGTATCTCACAGAGGGAAAAGTTTAATGAAATCAAAAAGCTCAAGTAGGAGAGTGCAGTGTTACAATATTTATACTGAATGTGAAGCGAAAGGACTATAATAAGAGTAAATAATGAAAGAAAATTATATAATTCCTGAGAGAAATGCTCTAAACAGTAAAATCTTAAACATGTAGCTCTGTGGTATAAAGGAATGTACCATGAAATCAGAGAATCACAAGGCTGGAAGCAGCTTCAAGGGATCATTTAGTCTGTTGCCTTCCCCCCAACAACGTACCAAATGTATTTGTCATTCCTGACGCAGATGTAGAGCTCTTCCTTAATTTTCAAGTGCAGATATTCCAAAACCCCCTGAACCAATCTGGCTGTTGCAGGGCTTTTTACAATATGAAGATTTTCATAAATCTTCCTTGATCCAATTCAATCCTTTTTTTCCTTGTCTTATTCAACATATACATGAAGAAAGAGAATCGCTCTCTCCCATTTCACAGCACTTAGTTGTATTAGGAGTGCACTAACATTTGCATCATCCTAATCCAGCGTTTATTTCCTTTGGGCCATATCTGCCAGACTGGTGACAATTTCTGCTGATTTCCTTTGAACTTTACCCAATGTTCCAAGTTTTTATTGAAACACAGACTCCAAGCTGATCGTGATGTTCCAGTGAAGGTCTAATCAGGGTTGACTTCAAAGATTTTTTTATTTATCTCATGAATCCTGTGATAAATTCAAGGGTAACTTGTGTTCTCTTCATGATCCCAGGTCTCTACAAGTAAATTGAATTGGCTTGGTGTGACTTCTCCTTAACAAATTCATGCTGGCTTTTATCATCTCTGTCTCTTGGACAGTGCCCCTGGTTATCTGTTCTGGGGCAGTTCTTTTTCCTAACAAATACGCCATTCATTTTTTATTTGAAAGTTCTGTTTGTTTTGCCTTTTTTTTTAGTTCTGTAATAAATAGCACTGCTGTTTGTTTGCATCAGTGCAGAGGAAACAGAAAACTTAGATCTCTGTATGTACCCTGACAAAAGTGCTGGGTGGCCTTCCAGAGCTTTTAAATGTAAAAGAAAGAGTGAGAGAATTAAGAATTGTCTGATTGTAGAGGATTTTTAAAGAAGAAAATAGGTCTTCTGTCCTGTGGGACACTACAGAATTAAAAATAAGATGGGAATTCATGTACAACCTAGTGGTCCACGTAACTGGCACATTGATCCTGACCAGCAGTTTCCCTCACCTTCCTCATTTCTGAAGGGCAGTCACCACCTCCACATCACGGATGTGCAGTTCCAGCACTGTGAGCTTAGTCTGGGAACCATAAAACCTTATTGCGTGGCCTCTGATCACACAGGAAACTGCCCCTTGTTGGCTGCTGCTTCCTTCTGCCAGGTAGGCAGCTCCCCCTCAGTGTGACAGAACATCTTGTTCTTTCTCTTCCAGCAGCACAGTGCCCACACGCTCATTTCCATTCCTAGACAGTCATTACCATTTACAAAACAGAAATATTTCTGTTCTGCACAGCTGGCTTTCATAAATACAAACAAAAAAAAGCCATGGCTGTCAAAATTCATCCTTTTGGCAACTTCCCACGCTTATGTCTAAAGAAAAAGTAACGATTGAATCCATCTATCAAGGAGATAATAATAATGGGAAATCAGAACATTCTAAACTACCTAATGTTTTTATGAGGAGCCAGAAACAAGATAAATAAGTTTATATATTCTCAGTAATGGAACTTTAGTTCTTTTACCGAGTAAGTGTGGAGATCAGTTTTGAACAGTCAATTCAAATGAACAGAGGCAACAGGTAAACATTCAGATATAGAAATAGTTTTATCTGTAGCATTGGTCATTCCAAAGCAGTTTTTTTTAACTTAGAAGCCTTTCCTTTTCCTCTCAACATTTTTAGTTAACTTCCTTCTGAAGAAACTGCAGCCTTTATTCAGTGCAGAGGTTGCTGTGTTTGAGGATGTCAGGTGACCTCTTTATATAATCTCTAAATTATTTGGCCATGTTCTGCCAGCCCCCATCTGGCAGAAGGTCGGACTTTTCCATCTTCATATTTTATGAAGCTCTGCCTACACTGAGGATACTTTGGTGCAACATAAATATTTACAATACTATTAAGAATATACCCTTTTCCCCCCTCATTTGTCTCAGCCCTGCAAACACAGTATGACCGGCCACAGTTGTACATCTTCACTCCACTCACCCAAGCTTTGCGTTCAGCTCTGGCTTTTAATGAGGAAGGTTCTCCTAGGAAGTGTCTTGCCTGTTGTAACTACTAATCACAAATACTGCATAAAAACCTGAAGCTTAAAAGAAAATTTTTCTTACTATTTATTTTATCTGTTTTTCTACCTAGCATGCATACTAATATTTTTCACAGTTGGATAACATAAGAAGTGGAAGCAATTTGACCTGACAGTTCTCAAATGAAACACTCTTCTAATGGACCCAGTGGCCTTGAGCTCTCCTCTCCTTGTAAACAGTCCCGTTATCTCCCAGATAATGAGGTCTCACTCAGTGGTGCCAGAATTGCACCATAAGAGGCTTTATAGAGCAGACTTCTATAAAAAAAATCCAGCTGGGTAACAGAACTCGGTACCTTTATGAGCACTTAATCATTTTCTCCTTCAGGGTTTGTTTTCCTGATTGGATTTTATGGGGTTTGGCAGCTTGGCAATCTGTTGCTGCAGTATTCTGTCCTACAAGATGCTAAGGAACCCTGGGCCCAACAAACACAGGCGATGGCAGGGAAGAGCTTCTGATAGTGCCTCTGTCCTGCCCAGTGTCTGGCATTCATAATACACCCCAGACACAATATACTTAATATTTTTTGGGTGGAAAACCTGAATCTGTAAGTTTGAGTCCTTGCAGTAGACTGGTCTCTAAATAAAAATCTACTTTTAGCAGGATTCATACATAGGAACACAGTATGCAAATTGTTTATGTGTCTTGTTTGTGCAGAGGTACAGGGATCACAGTAAATAAAATACAGCTTGGTTAAGAGCTGCTGTTGAATGATTTATAGGACTTCGCTTAAAGATTTTTAATGACTTACTGTTGTATGTCAGGCTGTAATCAGTGGGTGGTAGAGGACCCAGTCCTAATTAATTAGCAGGTAACCTTAAGCCATGAATATATGCTTAGAGTTAACTCAGTAAAAAAGGAATGTTCTTTGGTATTTGGTGGTTTAGCGTTTAGTAATGAGATAGAAAATTGATTTCCAATTTACAGCGATTTATTATCTGAACCAGATGAAGTCAGTAAAGAACACAAATGTTTCCAGTGGCCTTAAGAAAGGAGCTAAATAGCCTGTAATAGAAAACATCTGATTCTGTGTCATTCCTGCTATCAAAAAGACTAAATACAACAGTTTCATATAGCAGGTCACATATTTTAGTGGTACTGCCATGAAAAAAAAGAGGAGCATAAAGACTGGGCTTCCCACAGGGATCCGCTGGGTCCAACCTTGCTTTAGGTTCTCTACCTCTAAAACTGGAACAACACTATCTATGTTTTTAAGATTCCCCCTAAAAGGTAAGTGTGAATCAGTGCTGGATGAACCACCTTACACTGACTTCCTGGTGCTGCCTCTGGGGTTGGGAGCACAGGAACGTGTGCTAACTCTCCCCAGCGGTCACAGGCCTGGCACAGCTCAGCAAAGCCATGGAAAGGCTGGGCAAGGGAACCCAAAGGCTCCCCAGCACTTGGGCCACATGTGGGCAGCCACAACCCTTGACTTCCTGCCTGTGGTTTGCCAAGTTCCTTAATTCTGAAGTGCCAAGCCTGACTTCCCCAGCCAAGGCTTCTTCTCCTTACTGTTTTGCTGTGTACGTAGTCCAGCACAGCATGTTTTCCAGATCAGGAGATGAGGGGAAAGGCACATGTCTGTGCTGAACTCTGTAAACTGATTCTGAGAGGAGTTTATTGAGGATTGCTGCTCAAAGCCAAAATTTTTAGTCTGTAATTCTGTTCTCTGGTCGGTTTTGTCACCCAGGGAAGCTGTGGCTGCCCCTGGATCCCTGGGAGTGTCCAAGGCCAGGTTGGACGGGGCTTGGAGCAACCTGGGCTTGTGGGAGGTGTCCCTGCCCATGGCAGGGAGTGGAACCAGGTGAACTTTAAGGTCTTCTCAACCCAAAACATTCTGGGATTCTAAAATGAACTTTTCTAATTCTGATTCAGCTTCCACAAGCTGCATGTTTTCATTATAAATAAAGGATGAATATTCAGCTGATTCTTGCAGATATGTGAGATATTGTCCAAGTGTTTTTGCCTGCATTTCTGATGCAGAAGTTCCCACAACTGGCTCATTCCCAGGGCATCCTTCTCTGTACCGTTTTTCCTGCAGGGCTGCCTGTTTGAGGCTATACTGGACTCAGGTGGGAAAATATTTGTGACCATTCTCTGGCACTGAAAATTTCCCCTGATATCACATATTCTGTCATCTAAAGTTAAGGGAAGATTTTAATGTCAGGCCATTCTCTTTTAATGTCACTGGCCTTACAAGGCCTCACAAAACTTTATCACCTCCCTCATATTTTTTCCCCTGCAGTGTTTATTTTGTTAATTCTTCATTTTTCTCTCCCTGCCACTATCACAAATGGTAGTTTTAGTTCCTGCTGCCTCACAGTGTGTTCTGATCTGTGTAAGATGCTGCTGCTTCTTGCCCCTGGTAATAAGGAAGCAGCAGGTTCATACCAATGCTATAGGGATGTCTCTGACCTGAATGCTGGCTTGGAAAGGACAGTGAAACCTTCCTAGTGAAATGTCCCTTCCACAGAAATACCCAAGCTGGATTATGTCTCAAATGTCTGCCTTTTAATAATAATGCAGTGCTTGAGTCATGAACTGGAAAATAGCTAGGGCTGTAAGGAGCATGATTTCATCCAAGGTCCATGATATGAACAACAACTTCTCAGCAAATCCATCATATTTAAAAATATGAGCAAGGGTATACTGTGAAGAACACAGAAAATTCAATAAGGAAGACTTCATCAATATTCATTGCAGTAAAATCAGAAATTTGTCTTGCATTGTTCATTGCTTCTAGCACTGCCTTTCTGAAAATTATTAACTTTCAGTTAAAATAAATGTCTGCCTGTCAGACACTCGTGGGCAGTAGGTAGGTGTAAGCAGCTTATTTTTGTTTGATGAAATATTACAGGATGGCTTTATAACAGGGGTGATTTGAAACAGAAAAAGATACTCTTTAAAAATTTTATCAATATTTTTGGGTTTCAAAATCTTTTGTAAAGTTGCAGAAGACTCTTTTAGTCTGAGTAAGAAAACCAGCAACAATATTAGTTGGCACTGGTGATCCAAACAAATAGCACCTTTTGCTAATCTTCTGATGTATTTCTACCTGGGACTACACTGTGCTCATGAATATATAGTTGGTAAAACAAACCAGGATATATGAATCTGACATTTTTGTGATTGAACTTGCTGTCAGAGCAGGAGAAACATGAAGTGTTTCTAAGGCAAATGGTGAGACTGTAGCAAAACAGTTCTGCTTTATGAATTCACTATTTGAGCCAAAATCACTTTCCTGTGTTCCTGCTGTTTTGTTATTTACTTGCCCAGTGGTTTGGCCCAGTTGCTCCAAATCCAAACAAGTCCAATTTGCTACAACAAAGTAAAAAACTTAAGAACTTGTGAAAAGTGTGGTTTGTTTTTCCTTGGCCATCTTGCCACAGTGAACACTCCAGAAACATTCCTACCATTAAGGTCTGTCTGTCTCTCAAGGCCCATCCCACTGCAAGTGCCTGTGGATTTACTCCGTGGTGAGCATGCACTCCGTTAATTCAATGTTAACTGTGTCTTCTCAAAGATTAAACATAATTACACTTTCTGCATCTGACATAGCAGCCATTCTGTTACAATGAAAATTGACTTCAGTTTTACCCTTGAGTCTTGCCACCTATGTTGCTGGTCAGACCTGACAATATGTCTTGTGCTCAAATTGCTCAATAAAAAACTGGGACAGCTTCTTTTTCTTCCATGCACCAGAACCAGAACATGACTGCAGAGTGATCATATTGCTGTCTGCAAAGCAGGACGCCCTGTGGTTTGTTACTAAGTGATTCAGAAGCTGGTGCCTCCTAAGGAGCCCTGTCAAGGCTTTGCTCACAAGCCATCTACGTACTCTACTTCAGCTGGGACCACTGTACTGGTGTTTGGTACATTGAATCGGTGTTTTCTGGCCAAGGGTGACTATCTAACAGATATTTTCTGCCCAGAACAACTGCATATCCTGCTGCTGAAATAGAGCACAATCCCTTTGTGTAGGTACACCTGTTCTGAACATCCTACAGCAGAGCATGGTGCCAGTACAGAGGTGTAATGCTAAGGAGTTGTCTCTCTCTTATTTAAAAATGGGACACTGCAGCCAGAGATGTTTTATTAAACTGCTCTGTAAGTCACTTCACTTCTTTAGGTGTAGTTTCCATGGCTGTGTGTGAATCAGTCTTGTGTTTGAGACAGATTTTCTTCTGATTTCAGCTGTGCTTAACACTTTCTTTAGTGGCTCTTCAGGAAACAGGAGAGGCCCAGAGCTCTTCCTCTGGATTCTTGGAGGGACACAGGCATTTCTCTGAACTACATGGGCTAAGACAGGAATTCTGTAGGTGGATGGTGAGCTCATCTCACCATCCATTCTTGCTGAAAGGGAAATTCTCTCTCCTCATCGCTGTGCACCTTTCCTCTTTACCTGGCACCCAGGACACACCATCCCATCTGATCAAGAAGAGTGTGGCAGTGGGAAAGCCACTATCGGTGGTGGCAGGAGTTCAGATTGCCTCGGCCCTTTGAGAGCCCTTCCCTAAACCTCTTGAAGTAGAACGTCTGAACGCTTCAATTTGGCCTCATATCGGTAGCAGACTCTTTTCTTTCTTCTTTCCCCTTTCTTCAGAGGAACAGCTTGGCTGAGCTTTGTTTGCCTCACAACTGTCCATGCTTTGCCCTCAGCCTTTTACCACCCAGGCAAACGCAAATCCCAAAGAAGTTACACCCAGTTGTTGTTTTCTTCCCCTCTTTTTGTCTTTTCACAAAAACTCTGCTGGGTGCACAGTGGCAGAGCTCAGGTCTGAATAGAAAGAGCCTCCACCCAGCTGATGCCACAGGGGAAGGGTGGGTTTGGATTTACTTGCAGGTTCACTCTGATTTTTTAAAGATCACACTGGGCTTACAGTCTGCTTTAACTCACAGCAGTTATTTTCATTAGTTCATTAACCCAGTCATTTCATTACCAGGGTAGTTCTGGAATTTTCCAGGACAATTAATACCTTCCCTAATAATTTTCAAGACAGCGGTTTTTGACTTGTGTTTTCAGGAATATGCTTCTCCTCAGGGTAGGATTAAAAATAATTGGTATCAGTGTTCGAAGAACCTTGGGGCTCTTGGGCTCAGGTTGCATTCTCAGTCAGGTTTGCGTGTGGAACACTGAGAAGTCAAACCTGCCAAGCTGCAGGACCCCCCCGAGACTTCTGACCCGTGCAAAGCGTGGGCCCCTTTCAGGACAGCTTTGAAAGGGTCGCTCGGCTCTGCAGCTTGGCTTTCCATGTACTCACTCCTGCTGCATACACGCTATTTCTTGCCCTAATCCCTGCTGTGAAATGGTTGTTTGCCCTGTGATACACTTCCATGTAAGTTATCCCCAGCAATCTGTGTTCTTTAGGCAGCTGCAGTCCCAGGAGACTGAAGCTGTCTTTATTCACAGAACAAAATCAGTGTAATAACCAGTGTGACCCTTTCTATTTACTCGCTGTACTCCAGTCCTCATTCACAGGGAGGGCCTAATGTTGTCCCCAATTTCATTCCTTACATAACCTCTGGGCTTTGAATGCACAAGCATAACAGTTAATGCTTCCCTCGGCAATTACATTTACATCTATTAAATGGTTTTACATAGAAGTGCTACCGAAATAGAGTTACAGGCAACAGCCAGAACTGGGTGCCACCCAAAAAGGTCAGCAAAAGCATTTCACATTCATTTAATAGCAAAGTAGATGATATAAAGTAGATGAAATCCTCTTATGCCTCACCTCTTCCTTTAATAATATATTTAAGAACTTTCTTTTGAGTTAAGGAGTCAGCAAAGCGTGAAGCCTAAACCCAGAAATAATATCTAAAACCAGCTTCTTAGGAACTGAAAACAAGGATAGCAATGTTGAGTCATTTATTTTTCAGTAGGAGATCATGTCAACAAATTGATTACTTTTATGAGTATTTCAAAGGATTACTAAAGCCTTTTGAATAGGAGAGACTGAAACTTGAAAAAATGTATATACTTTTTTTTTTTCCAGGAAGACTGTAACTGTATAGGATGTTTCTGAAGGATTTCTTTGCCACTGTAAATGAAAATTTAAAAACCTCAAAGTAAATAATATCCTGGAGAATCCCCTTTAGAAGGCAGTTTTAGAGCTGATATAAAGGGAAGTGAGATCTGTAGGCTCGGTGGATTTCCTGAAAAATTATGTATTTTGCAAGTTGCTTTATTTTTTTTTCACTCAGCTTGGTATTTTTTCAAGAGCATTTCCATGCACAGGTGCTAATCCAGCCTATAGCAACAGCACAGCACAGAAAACTGTGTGTTTTGCTGTTCTTGAGGAAATAGGACAGCTATTCAAAAGGAGGATGAGCTGTTTAGTATTTAGAAAAATAAGCATGGTTATAATTAGTATCCCCAGTTCTTGTAGAGGATATATAAGGCTGATTTTCTCAGAAACCTCAGACAAAAGGCAAGATCAGATATTTTGATTATTAACATTGCTTCTTCCATTTATCTGCACCCTCCTGCTGTGGTAAACTATAGCTCCTTTTGGGATTCTTAAATGACACAAAGGGAACTAAGGAAACCGAAATTAGAAGAAATAAACCCATGCTGAAAATCCTTCCGGATTGTGTTTAACTCTGAGGTGACTGATTATATAAAAAGGGAGGAAATGGCTTTAGGCTCATATTCTGCTTTGCACTGGAGGAATCGCTGTAGGCTGGGAGTTTTCACTTGAACTGGATAAGCAGACACGGACACTACATTTTACACCTGCCACAATGTACTGGTTTTCTGGCAAGAGTCAGCATTTTGCTTTTCAGCCCTGAATGCGCAGGCATGCAGAAAGATTGAAAAAAGGAGCATAAAAAAAGGCAAGACGTGTTTTGAGTGTGAAAAAGATTTGCTTGTTGCCTGTTGAGATAGTTTAGGTTGGTTTATGTTTCACCTTATCCTAGTCTGAGGGGTTTTTATTTGTAATAACGTCTAGTAGTCTTCTACAGCTCTGTCATATTGTCATTCCCAAGCAGTTTATTCCTCCACACTTGACTCCAAACAAGCAGAAAAGGGACAATATGAAATGGACCTTTAGCCTTGTATCGAAAAAGACAGGAGAGACTTTCCCAGTGGTCATTTAAATGCAGTTTCTTGGAAAAATGCAGAGTAGGAATGTGCAGAATGTCAAAGAGTTGCTGAGCATTCAAGGTTTGGGGACAAAGGAGGGAGTTTCCTCACCAGGAGGGTTGGAAGCCCATCACTCACAACGGAAGGAGGAACTCTGCTCTTTGAAGCAAAGGGATGCCAAGGTGGATTTTTAGGGAATTTCAGTTTACCTGTGTGACTGATACACTTAGGGAATGAGCCCTGAGCGTGTCATACAATGTCATCAACAAAACACAGCTGTGGGTTATACTGGTCCTTTAAAGAACTGACTGAGATAAGTCACCCCGTGCTTGCGGTAACCTTCTGTTGGTGTTGTTATTGTTTTAGCAGCGAAAACATTTGTGACCGCTCTTGTATATACAGTTCCAGAGCCTGAATCACCACAGCATTTGTCTGGGTTTGTTTTGGCACCACTTTAAATGTTCTGGTCTACAGCATTTGTTTATTTGCTTAACTCTTGTCCTAAACTTCCAAAAGAAACCACCAATTTCCACTCAGTCACTCGGTTGCTTTTCTGAAAACCAGCACCACTGGGGATTTAGGGAATCAGGGATCAGGGAAAATCTCCCTGGATTTCTTTTAGTCCTTGTTGCCATCCCAAGCCACTGTGACCACTCATCTCACAGGCTGAGACTGAGTATCCAAAGTCAGCCAGAACTTTGCAGTGGAACATCCTGCACTCTCTGAGTTCCCTAAAAGGAGACAAAGGTGGGTTTAGAGCCCAAAATCAAAAGGATTTATGAAAAACAAAACCAGAAATGATTTTAATTAGATCCCCAATACAAACTCAAGAGAAACAAGTGTAGTTTATACCCCAGTCTCCCCCTTGCACAGCGCTCAAACTGGGAACTGGGAGGTAATGCCCAGCTGTCCCACAGCCCTGCAGCTGCTGAGGTGTTGCAGTGCCCCTGTTCCCACAAGCAGGAACCTGAGGGGTGTCTGCTGAAATCCTGACAGTGGTGATTATTATTCCAGAATCCCCAGGGAAGTGATTCCTTGTTGATACCATACACCATCTCACCCAAAAGATGCTTGAAAGTGGCATTTCCAGCACCTGTTGCTACTTTTCTTCAGGGCAGCTTTACTGGTTTTGAGTTCAATTTCCTTCCCAGTGCACGTCTGAGGAAGTTCTGCCTCAGGGAAAAAGAAAATTCTTCCCTGCTCTTTCCCAGTGTGCTGGCAAACATGTTGTGTGCTGTTCCATGCACTGCTTTATAATCTGATCTGATTTGCCACTCAAAAGTGCTTTTTTCAAGGTGCATCTAAAGAGCTACTGATTGTTTTTATCTCTTCTTTACCGCAATTTTGCTTGAAGCCATTTGTATTTTCTCCTGCAAGAGAGGAAAATCTGATGCTACGGTTCTCATCCCTGAAGTCAGGCTTGTGTCAGCCTTTCCATTATATAAACCCTTATTTTGAAGAGTTTCAAATTCAGCTATAAAAATTCAGTCTACCCTGGAAACTGGCAAATTAAGTCTTTGCGTGGAGTGTTTCTTTCAATAAGAATTCTAAAAAAATTGCATTCAGGTGCCTTTATGCTTCTTAAGTCCTTGACAGTCATGTCAGGCAACACTTAGAATGCTCTTTCTATGCTTCCAAGGTCAATTTTCAGAGATGCTGAGTGCTTTTATTTCTGTTTGCTGCAATTGCTCAACTTTAGATTTTCAGTGTTTTTCTAAAATATTTTGTTCTTCAGGTTTTTTTTTTACTGGGTGGGTCCTCTTAAAACGATTTAGAAAATGCTACATTAACCATGCACATTAACTTCTTATTCACTTCTCTTCCTCTGCTATTTTTTAATAAAAAAGTTCAAGATTCTTTGTGTTGTGCTGTTCTAACTATGGCCCTTAATTCCTACAGGAAAGTGGGACAGGGATAACTGAATTGACTCTGTTGTTACAGTGAAGAGCTCTTACTGCAGCCTTGTGTACTGCCAGATTTTACCCAATAATTCCTCCCCCAGTAAGGACAGGAGGGATAATGCCTCAAGGTGCTGACCTTGTGCTGGGAGATCAAAAATCAACCTTGGTCAGATGTTGAGGGAGCTTTTACTCTGTTGTCAGGCAGAAAGATCACTGGGGATTAGTGTGGAAGACGGGGGAACTTCTGCATGAATTGTGATCGTTGATTACAATATATATGTATATTCTGTATTGGATCTCTGCCTTAGTGATGTCAAAGTTGAAAAAAGTTCATAAAACATGACCTTTATTTTACTTTTTCTTCTATCCCTGAAGCTGGTATTTCCAGGTTAAGTGGAGGTGGTATTTTACACAGAAAGACAGGGAATCACTTGTAGATGAAGGAGACAAACCGTGAAATTACCCCTGCAAATGGGCCTAATGCCAGGAGCGTAGGTTGCAATTCAGTGAGCATTTAAGCATCTGCTGAGTTTATCCCTTTCCACCAAAGGACTTAACATGGGCTTACTTTTAACTATGTGCTTAGAGCCCATTGAAATCACACGGTGCGCTGCTTTGGTGAGTGGGAATTCCTCAAACCCAGAGCGGCACAACTGATAGAGGTTGGGTTTTGCAAGGTCAGCAAGTGTGTGTTAATGGAGATTACAGGCATCTATAGAATGCAGGTGTGTACTTGCTGTCCCCACAGAATCCCTCTTTGGTGTATGTTCCCCTTCATACTATAACTGCTTTTAATGACAAAATCTGACAATCTTCATGCTCCCCTCCATTTCAGGTCTGTCCCCATCTGCTTTGCTGTTTCAAAGCTGGACTGTTTGTTTGTTTGTTTGTTTTAAAGAAAACTTTTCCTGAAATCACAGAATTGCAAGATGGTTTTGATAATGCACCAATTTTTATTTGGGAACTCGCTTGGCTCTGAATTTTGGGTACTGAACTCCAGAACTTTTGACCTGACAAAATTCCCAAAATAATTGGATTTAGATTCTTCACAGGGAACAACTACCATAAACCTCCTTCCGTGTCATTATAGCCATAGGGCTTTCATGTTGTTATAAATATCAGTGATAAAACCTCACTTCTTCATTGAAAACCATTCTTTTTTCTTCAGTGTAATGCTGTTTTTATCCTCGAAGTTTTATATTTCTTTCTTCTGCTAATCTGTATCTTCTCCCTGGCAATATCCCTGCCTTCTACTGTACTTCAAACAATCTGGCAACTAAACGAGTGTTTGAAGCTGATTTAATTACATTAGCATGAGCTGCCAATTAGATATTTGTGGAAGGATTTTGCTGGATGCTGTTTCTTGAGTAGCTGAACAAGGAACGCTGGCCCTCGGTCACTCAGCTCCTGCCAGACTGACAGTAATGTAAACTGAATCCCTTCCTGCAGCTGCTCCACACAAAGAACAAACAGTGGGTGCGCTTTAATTCAAATGGCCTCTTGTTGCAATCATTAAAACAGGTAAACTCCCAAGAAATGCCCTCATTGGCTTGTGCTTTGCCTTCGTTTTTGCATGAAGCCTTGGCAGATTGACCAGTGTTGGAGATGAAAATTGGATAACCCGGAGCAAAGGACGGGAAGCCAGTTTGCTTCAATTCTCTTCCAGCTCTTCACTCAGTGACAATATATCAAAAACTATGTTTATTCAAGTTAGACAGAGATAATGAGCAAGGACAGCTCTCGGGAAAGCAAAGATGATTGATTTCCTACTTTATTTCCAGTTTTTATGCAATGAGTTTCAAGAATGGGATTGAAAGTTTGCTGTAACATCCATTCGGGCTGTCAAATGATAATGCTCAGACCCCAATAATGGCTTTTCTCCTAGTAATTCCCACTAAATCCCACTCTACAACCCTAAGGGCTAAAGAATATTCAGCAGTTTTACAAAATTCAGCTTTCAGGAGGCAGCTTATGAATTTCTCAGACTGACTGTGGGTGCCTCTTTATGAAATCTTTTACCTCAAGCAATCATGATGCTGTTATTGAAGTAAGTCAGGGCAGCCTATCTGTGCCTTCACTCTATTGGTACAGTTCAATTTTAAATATTGATATGGCTTTAAAGGTGCTTGGAGTCATATCAGAATTAATAAATTAGCATTTTGGCGACTACTATGAAACTTATGGAAGGGGGAGACCTTTATGTGCTGCATTAGGTACTGGTGCTGCTGTTATTGTGGTCCTGGAAAGTATGTGTTGAGACTCCTGCACCGCAAGGACCAGGAGATGTGCAGGGAGGCACAAAGCAGAGCAGGAGGTGGTTATCAAAATAGGGGCAGCTTTTGTGGCTCCTTTGCTCTATTGGCTGGAGTGAGGCTTTCTCCTCCCTGCTCCTTCGGCAATATCCTGCCGACAGCCACACTGTTGTATTGCAGGGGCTGTTGCTATGGGAACAATAATATTTTTAGTAGTGCCTTTGAGCTGAAAATCTCCGTGTCCCTGATGAGAGCTGTCGGAGCCTCACGGCACCTGTGGGGCAGGTCAGGGCTCCATCCACAAGTGGTGGTGAGGAGGCAGCAGGGCTGAACTGCTCCCCGAAATTCCCAGGAAACACTCCCTTGGAGCAGTCCCTGGCTCTTGGCTCCAGCCCCTCAGTAACTGCCCCTGCGAGCACCTTTTCCACACAAATGCGAGCTAATGTGCAGTTCAGTGGCAGATTTCATGGCTAAAAAGATGAGCTGGATATAGCTAATAATGCCTTCTATTGCTGAGCATTTCACTTTTTATTGTAATTACTACTCTTTTAAAAGTTAAAGGTGTGGGTTTTTGTCTGCATTGCTTGTTCATTTCTGTTTACAGAAATGTGAAAGCAGAGGAAATCTAATGAGAGAAGAGAAATCCTTTAAGGTATGTTATTATTGGATTGGTACTATCCTCTCACCCCTTTCTTACTTGGAGTTACTTCATCTGTGTTGATAATTCTCCTTTTGCTTGCCAATTCTAGTTCTAATCCAATGTATGTAATTAGTGCTTGCAAAGCCCCCTCTTTCCTACAGTTCTGCATTCCCTGTGTGCACTGCCTGGTATTTTTGGTACAGCCAGGATGCATCACAACACCTGTGGCAACACGATCCCTGCTAATATGCAACTCCATCACCCCTTGCTGTAGGTCATGTAGACCAACCTGTCTTATTTGAAAACAGCTTATCCAAAGCAGGCTCACATGATACATGGCTGAGAAACCTGTGTTGGTGTTATTTTTTGTTATGGTCAAGAGAATATGTGCAATTTTTAAACCAAATTCCTGCCGTACTACCTTAATTTCTGTTTCCAAAAAGAGCTGCTTTGAATTCTCAAAACTAGGAATAACAGTACTATAGAGGTCACTTCATGCTCTTATAGAAATGATTCCTGAAAACACCCCCGAAACTCCAACTACGTTGGCAGCTTGGTGGGTGAAATGAATCCAAAACATAGCAAGAACCACTTCCAAAGCAGCATTTTGGCTGGAACCCAAGGAATCTGTCGGCTCTTCTGTCCTCCCGGCACTGACTTAAAACAGAAAATTGAGAGGATACTGAGGACTGGGAAAGTGATAATTTTATCTGGAATGTCATGGCCAAATTCTGAGGATAGCATGTAAATGTCTGTAGAGGGAGGAAAAAAGACCTCACTCCAGAATGACCTCATCCTGAAGAAATCCAAGGGCCATATGTTCCTTTGGCCTGCCTTTGATGCCATAAAGACTCCAAGATACATGCAAGGAGGAGAGGGGGGTGGCTTCTCTGTTTTGGAGGAAGAAGCATATAATGAAGTAGCTGTAAATCTGCATCTTGATTTGTTCATGCTAGTTTTAATCTCCTCCAGAGGTTTCCTGAGATGTAAAACATCATTTTAGCTGGAAAAATGGACATATCCTATAGCAACCGCTTACTGTTCTCCCTCTGCCAACCACAGACCATCTTATATATAGTAAGCAAAGACCAAGGCAGATTTGCCCTTCTGTAAGCCTGGAAAACAGTGGCAAACCAAATGAATGATCCCACAATATTGGGAGATTTGGTTAAAGCTGTTTTCACTGATTCTGCCATCACGCTTAATGAGTTACAGGAATATAATTTGTGATGTAATTTTTTTCCCCCTTTGAGTTTAAATCCAACTACTATGAAAACACTGATAAGTGGAATGCAGCTTCGGTTCCAAAATATTCCTCTAATATGAGAAAGGCCTGTGTTCCTGTTCCCTGTTTCAAATGAAAGGGCTCACTCAGAAGCTGTGCTGCCGAGGGTCTTCCACCCAGAGCACATCAGCACTTGGTGCCCCAGGCTGTGCCGGCACAGGCTCTTCTCTCCTGCCTCACAGATTTCTAGAGGCAGTTCTCAGCCCTCTGAGCTGTCCCGGGAAGGGTGCCCTGCAACCTCAGCTCAAAAGCAAGCGGCAGGAGCAAAGCTGGGAGGTGTCACCGAAGCCTTTGTAACGCGAATCGAAACCCGGGGCCCCCCGTGCTGTGAATGGGGCTGTGCCAGTTCATGGGGGCAGCTTTGATGCCATGTCCTACCACTGAACTCAGCTGTCTTTGTTCCTTTCAGAAAAACCCGCCCTCAACATAAACACTGTGCTCTACCTTAGGATGCGCCAAGGCTTGCCCTGCTGTAGTAACAGAATGTTTTCTTTGAATGTACTGCTTCGTTTTCTTTGCTCCTTACCACTTCATCTTCCCCCCACCCCATTAAAGTCTACCTGTTCTCATTTTGAGAGGTAGTTGACCTGATTTTTTTTAAATGGTATTTCAGTGGCAAAATATGAATTCATAATATTATGGAGTTTTCTCTGTCTTGTTTTGAAAATTGCTTTGGGCATAGGAAAGGTGCAATGAAAACCTAATTCATACATTTTGAAATAAATAAATAAAAATAGCATCTCTGGTTATTTTTTATAGGATTTCTAAATTCATTCCTTTTTCCCTCAGAGAGTAAAACAAATGAAAATTCTTGTCATTAAAGATTCCTCTGAAGCACATAACAATCCGGATAAGCAACCAGATCTGTCCTTTGGGTTCTCTTCTTGCTGTCAATTCTCAGTCCCTAGTAAAAAATCTTTCCTTTGCAATTCCAGGTCATGTTAAAGTAGTGTAGTAATACAGTATCTGCACATGTGTCCTCACCCCTGCACTTCTCACACCCATATTCCAGGCAGTCTGGAATGAAAGAAATCCAGGGAGGAACTCCTCAAATGCTGCTTTGCAAAAAAAGAGCCTTTGCATATTCAGCCTCAATAAGGTTTTCCAGAACAGAGCACAAGTGGTGTTGATGAATGCATGTTGTGTCACGTATTTAGCAGTTTCCCTTCCTCCCAAACTTTCATCCCATATTCACAGGTAGAGGCCCAAATGTCCCCATAGTCCATGGGGAGACTCCCTGTGCTGATAAGAAGTGGCTGCTGTGAAGAGTCTCCCTTTCCAGCTGCCTCCTTCCTTACCTGTGCTTTGAAGTTTCCATTTGAGGCCAGTTGTAGTTTCAAACACACAGAATGTGACTGGCGGAACCACCTGGTCTTTTTCCTTCTCTTTTTTCCTCAAAAAATGATGTGATCACTTAAAAGATTTGTTAAGGGCTGGTCAGGTCCTAAGTGGCCAAGACCCCTTTTCCCAAGTGGAAGTGAGGGGTCAGAAAACATTGCTCAGGAAGTACCTTGTATATCCAGAATAATGCCATGGCTCTGTGCCTGTGTCAAAGGATAGGGCAAGTCTAATCAAAAAAGAGATGATCCTTCTTCAAAAAAAATCTCCTCTAGGTCAGGGACCCCTGTGCTGCAGCTCACCTGTGACAAATCACGGGATTTAGGATCACTGTAACCCACTGGGGCTCACACAGCATATTAAATAACATTAATTAACATTTGGCACAGCGGAGGGAATGCTCCACATAGATGAATTTGGTCTGTTCCACTTCTTTTGCTTACCCTTGAACATGGAAAGCAATTCCTTGTGTTTCCAGCAGAACCCCCAACCAGTTTTTAACATATGGCAGTACCAACCAGGACCACTGATATTTTCTGTAGAGACCCAGAAAACTCTGCAATTCTATATTCATTTACTAACTCATCTGGCAAACTGAAAAGCTCTTGTTTTCTGAAATTGAATTTGGATCAACTCAAAACTTCCTTTCTGTTATAATTGATCCTTGTATAGTCACTAAACCTCTCTAAAAAATCTTAATAGTCTCTTGGCATCTGAACATTCTTATGGCTCTTTTCTCTCATTAGCCATGCATCTTTCATAAATCTTGTCTGGTTGCCAAGTTACTCTTTTAGTCCATGAACATAACTTCTTGCTAGGAAAACTGCCTTTTTTCCCTTTCCTTTTGGTTTGCACACCTGTTTGCCTTGTGTCACATTCAAGCAGCAAAATGAGCTGCCAAATTTGTTCTTTCTTCTTGCGTGATGCAACTAATCATTTCCAATCATTATTTCATTCCTAAAATATTTTAAAGCTAGGAAATAACTAAGATTTCTTCCACATGTTTGTGTGTGTTGGTTTTTTTTTTTTAACAGCATGTGTGTGAACAAAATGATTCACATGGTGCCACTTACTTGTAGTGTTTTAGTATCTAATGGCTCTGTGTGATGCAAGACATCTGTACAGAGCTGAGAGTGAGCCCCTAAACCCCAGCCCAGGGTTTACAGAGCTCAGAGTGAACCCCTAAACCCCAGCCCAGGGTTTACAGAGCTCAGAGTGAACCCCTAAACCCCAGCCCAGGTTTATCAGCCACATCCTTTCCTTCAGTAGCCTGGACTGCAGAAACTGTAAAAGGATGGGGGGAAAAGGGAGAAACACGCCTGCTTTATAAAGTAAACCCCCTCCCTTTGCACTTTTTTTTTACATTCCTTGCCTTCTTACCTTTGCCAAATATGGTCTCCAAGCCTATGCATTGTTTGGGAAAGCAGAGAGAGATCATGCTGAAAGGGTTTGGGTCTGCCAGAAGAGGGGATTACAAGGGTAAGGCTGAGGATATCCAATATTTACCTCGCCCTGTGTTCTACAGCTCTGCATCCATAAGGGAGCAGAGAAAGTGTGACCTGGCCTGTTCTAATTAGGCATTACTAGTTGTGTCTTTCCTAGTTGGATCTTTTCTCCCATTACTTGCTTTCCTTTTTATCAAACCATTTTCTGAGAGGTCTTTACTGCTTAGAACGCAGCTCTGGTTTTACTGCGCTCCCAGGTACCGGGAGGAGCCAGCAGGGACAAGGTGTTTCCAGATGCCTGGAGGCAGCACTCACGCTGTGAAAAGCCTGATTACGCTGACAGATTTACCCCGGGGTTACATCTGTCCCGAATTACACCAACTTGCTGCAGTTCTGCAAATCAGAAGGGTGCTTTCTGACTGCAGCACTGTTTCTGCTTCCCTCTCTGCAGATGGGACAGCGAAGAGGTTGCACTGGTGGATTATATTCCATCTAAGCCGTAATGGGTTTCTGTAAGAATTCCTGCAGAATTGCTCGTAGAGCATTTACAGCCTGTGTTAACGATGACTATAAAGTTGTTTGTCTTCATGGAATTAGATGTATCCATAAGGCATTTTCCAGCTCAGCTGTGCTCAGGCAATAAAGTAAATTCTGCTGGCATTACTCACCGCAGTAATTCCCAAATAATTAGTCATAGGAGGTAATAGATGTGTGATGTGTCCCAGTCATAAACCAGGGTATGGACATAAAACACGGGGGCTGCTTTGGAAATGCAACACCAGAAATGAAATTGCTCGAGTTCAGTAAGGAGCCAGCTTCACCCTTGCCTGTTCTTAATTCCTCTTGTGCAGCTTTTCTTCCACTTCTAGTGTAAGAGAAAATCTAGTTCGCTTCTTAGACCTTGCTTAAGTGGGTTTCACAGTTTCTCACCTCAGGTTGGTTATTTGTTGCTAAGAAGCAGTAATTTATACGTATGCTTGTTGTGTTTCCCCTCTCTTTGCAGAGAGGAGTGTCAATGCTTAAAAGCAGGGATATGGGTGGAGTTTTTTCCTCCCGGTTTTACCTTCTGGCTGAGGTTCTTCTGTCCTGGCATTAAAAACTTCCCAGGGTGTAGTTCAGCCTGTAAAGTGTTGCACATAGTGCTCACAGTGTTTGGTGAATGCTACATGCGTAGGAAATTTACTGTCGGAAAATAAATCATCCTGAACCGATTCCAAAAGCATTCAGCAAGTGTGTGTGTGTGTGTGTGTGTGTTTGTGCTTGGGTTTTGCCTGTGTGAATTTGGGGTTTGTATCCATAAACTGATGCTCCGTTGCCATGGAAACAGCCATACTCATACATATCCTAAAATCGGTTCAGAACATGATATTACAACCATTTGCATCAGTGCTCTGTTACATTTGCTTCCTGGAGAATTTCTAAAACATATAAATATGTCCTTAAGGAAATCTCTATGATCAGTGCAACAACAGAGAAAGGAGACAGATTGCTTGAAGCACAGTGTGTCATGCAGCAATTTCCAAGGGGCTAATCATATTAACAGAGAAAATGCTGGTGCCAGTTTTACTCTAACTAGTAAAGTTTTATTGAGTGCTACTGTCCCTAGCTGCTGCCCTTAGCTTCGTATGATTACTAAACCATCTACAGTTTGGAACTGGTTTTATAGTTCACCCTTCTTACAGGGGAACAGCTGGCAAAAAGAAAAATCATTAAATGCCAACACTTAAAATACAAAAAGTGGAAAAAAGATCATAAATATAAACCCCAAAATATTGGTTTTCTTAAATCTGTGGTAATGACCTCACTAAGTTCTCCAAAATGCAAAATAATCTGGATCTCTGAGGTTCCCTTGAGCTTTATGAAAGTCAGTAGAATAACCTTGGCCTTTGTGAAATCCCACTGGGGAAATCATCCTTCTAGAGCCAATGATGAATTGGATTGGAGGGAGGTCCTTCCAAAACAGGCATCCTCACTGCTTTTCCTCTACATCAGGACAGAGCTATTCCCAAGGTGTAACTGGGAGAAAACATTTGGGGTCTCACTTTTGTGCTGCTGCCAGACAAAACCTCCAAAGGTCCCTTCCAACCCAGGCACTCCAGGTCCCTGCTACACTGCTTTCCATGCCAGAGCTTTTTGGGGCTGAATCTCAGTTGTATTAGGCAAATTACAGAGTTCCAGGAGCCTATTGGTGACTCATGTCTCTTTCCAAGGTGTAGAGGTCACTCAAACAGAACTCATGGCAGACAATATTTGTGGTCCTGTAGTTAAGAAGTGACCTTGTGGAGAGTTAAATCCATTTTAACATTCAGAGCTGCAGCTCCCTCAGAGTGCATTTCCTTGTGCATCCCTAAGCAGACAGCTCTGTGTGTGAAATGGATTGGAATTCTGTGGTTCAAAGGTCTGCGGCAACCAAAAGGTGAAGAGAAAGTCCTATAGTTCGGAAATCATTGGAGTTACACATGCAAACCCTCAGCAACTGTATGTTCAGTGATATAGGAGTCTCCACCGACCGTGTATTCCATGTTTCTGTGAGTCAGATCCAACCTCGCACACTTAAATCTTTCTGCTCCCCAAACTGTACCCAGGGGACTCTTTCCCTCACTATTGTGCTGTACATTGGAAGCAGTACAGCAGGAGCAAGGCCACAGATCAAAGTCTGACCAGCACAATACCTTCCACTTGAGAGTTAATGCATCCACAGTATTAGTCATAAAACATGGACAGGAACCAAGTTTCCTGTTCCACGCCTCCAAGCATGTCCAAGTTACTGTATCCCTGGAATGAGGACCATGGGATATTTGTTTGGTGGGGTTGAAATGAGCCATCTCGGAACAGGACTGAGGATTTGGTATTTATGGTCAAGAATTGTGAGAGCTGTGCTCTACCCAAAGATTACTCTGGTTTGCTGTACACCAAAAAATGGAAATTAATGTCTTCTTCAGTCCAGCTGAACCCAGACAAGAGAGAAACAGGAGCTGGTTGCAAGCAAGGCTGTTCTGGAACCAGTAGACCTCCTAGGTTTTTGGCTCCTGGTTTCTGACACAGTGGGGAACTGCCTTCTCAAGTCCCATTTATACAGTTGCCAAGCCCATCTTTAATCAGCGACAGCCTGTGCTTTAAGCAAACATAGCCCCCTTTGATTTCCTGAGAGCAACTTGTGTGGTTTGCCTCTGCACAGGCTGAGTTTTACACAGGAGCTTGAGCATCCCAATTATAACTCGAAGAACTCCTTTTAATCCCTGCATTCTGCTACTAAAATCAAAATACATTAATTAGGTTCAGTAAATTTGTGTTTATGGTCTACCTTTTTTAGCTCAGGTCACTTAGTGAATTACAGCATTTCTAATTCATCCATGATTATTCTAAACCTGCTATTTTCCTTCTGTGTAAAACACGTATGTCCATTTTTATCATTAATGTTGGCTATCATATTTAGATTTTATCTCTAAATATTTCTATTAACAGAACTCCACAGAGAGGAATACAACCAGAGAGTGAAATACAGCTAAATACATCTAATACAGCAGCTGGGCTACTGCCTTTAACAATTTTATCGCCATCTGAAAATTTACTTAAGGGCTCAAACCTCAGTGTGAGAGAAGAATGAAATGTGACTTGAGATATTTGTTGAAGAAATGTGGATGACTTCTTACTTTTTTTCTCCTTAAAAAATTGAAAATGCAATGCATTAAACTCTCAAAGTTCAGAAGATATATAGGACCCAAGTGTGTTAAACAAAACTAATCCTTAAAATCCCATGAAAATTAGGTGCCTGACCAATGAGCTCTAGGCATAGAGCTTTGGCAATGTTATAAATGTCCATAAATACATTTATAACTGTTTACTTTAAAGACAATATTAGAAGGAATTTTCCATAGTGATAGAAAGAGAGCTTGTATTTTAATATGTTTTTCCAAAAACTGAAAGATGGATACAGCTTTAATAGACATATAAATAGTCATTGCTATAGTCAGAAAAAAGGGCAACATATTCATTCTCAATTGTTGTGTTTCACACAGTTCTATTGCACAAAACACGAGTTATGTTTTTAATTTATGACAATTACGGTAGAGGAAGTTTAGACCTTACATGCTGTTACTGTGTCCAGAATCCTGAGGGTTTGTGCTAGCAGGAGTTCTTGCCCATATAGTGTGGGTAAAAGAACCTCTGCAATAAAGGTCATAAAAAATTAACATAAACAACTATTGTTTTATCCATATTATATATATATATATATATACAAACATTGACCTACCAGCAGCTGCAAATTATTTCAGCTTTAAGAGCAGATTTTGCCAAATACATGCAGTTAAAGTCCATTCCCAGGAAAGAAACATAACTTATAGATCAAATAACTCAAGACTTGTAGGCTGATACTGAAACTTTTGACACCCAGTTGAGGAAATGAGTTTCTCTGTGTTTTTTCTTCTTTTTTTCTGTCGCTGCTGCATGTGGTGATGGCTTCTATTTCACAGCAGTTTTAAGGCCCATCTTTGGGCATCAGAGGAAACTAAAGCAGTAAAATTCCCTCTAAGCTCTGGCAATTACTTTAGCAACTGCAGAATGACGATGCTGCAGTGGTTTGTCATTCCAAGGGCTTCCTCCATAGCTCACCAGAGCTCCATATCCATGGCACTCCACGGATGTCAGTGGACGTCACTTCAAGCTTTTTCTGGCCTGGTGAGCCATTCCTTAGTCAAAACGTGTCCCTCCTGTTTGCAGGCACTGTGTGACAGTGTGTCTTTGGTTGCACACCCCCCAGTAAGGTGTTTCTCCCCGGCCTGGGTTTGTGAAGGTTCCTGGAGCTGTCGGCACACCTACACCTGCTCGCACGGGGGATCCTCACAGCATTTCAACTCCCCTGCAGCCTGTGGCACCACCGTGGGTATTTATTGTGAGCTCTGGGGAAACTGCAAAGAAACAGGAGCAGCCTGTTCCCTCCCGAGCACTTCTAGAAGAAAAGGAAACGCTGGCTCTGTCGAAACACACAGAGCCCTCTAACAACGCGTTCTTTGAACGCTCTGCCCGTGCCTTTCCCTGTGCTAGGAGAGGTATTCGCTTCCCCACGTAACGTGCAGCGCCGCAAAACTCATTAGGCAGCATAAAAGTATTACTGTTCAGTGTCTAAAGAGATTTGTCCCTGGTGGGGCTGAGCTTAATGATACTGTCAGTAGGCCAGAGCTGGCAGCGGAGGACCCGCACGGGTAATTCATCCCAAACGGGAAAGCGAGGAGACATGAGGTTTTCATTTCAGCGTGGTGAAGGAAACGTGAACCCACCTGGGAGAGCAGCTTGACTTTATTGCAGGGCTGTGTCTGTCTAAAGTCTTCCTGCAGGAGCCGAGTCTTGTATGGTGCTGCCTGCTTGGGAAGGGGATGGAGGAGCGGGGAATTACGAGAACTGGCGGGTGCTGAGGTGAGAGAGCAGGATAACAGAGCGTGCTGATGAGTCTCAACTTTGTTGTTATGGTAAAGCGAAGCTTTCCTTTGGTGATCTTCCTGAAAAAGGACGCGAGTTGCCTTTTTCTCCGCAGTGCTTGGCTCCTGGTGGAGATGTTTGACAGGGTTTGGGTGTAATTGAAAAGACAGCCCGAGGCGAGCCATTGAACATGCCTGACAGGAATTCGGAAGGGGGAATCAGTGGGGCTTGGTCCGCAAGCCCGGGACCGTGCCGGGGCTGCTAATGCAGGCAGCGGTTTGTGTGATATCACCAGAGCAGAACGCTGGGAAGGGTTCTCAGAGAATTCTTAATTCATTACGTTTTCAGTTTGGGCAAGCAGGGGATGGTGTTTTCACAAGTCCTGGCAGTCGTCCAGGCCCAGCTGAAACCCTGGCTAATGTGTGGAGCTGCTGGCTTTCAGGCTGCTCACAAATTCCCAGGGGAGCTCAGGAACCCTCTACCTGCAGGATTTCTGCTCCTTGTTATTACTTACACCAGAACAGTGCCCTCAGGCTCTCATTTGCATGACACGCCTCCTACGGAGCGTTTGGGCTGGGACTTTTTGGCCTCTGCAGAGCCCAAGAGGTTGCACTTTATGCATTTTAATTACCAATTGAACTTAATCAGCAGTTTTTGACAGTGTTCAGAACATGCTGCTGCCTACAGCTTTCACATTTCTGTGTGATTCAGTGGTCCCCTGAATTCCATTCTGGATAGCTTTTGCAGTATAACTTGATAAATGCATTCTTTTTCTTCCTTACCTTTTGGTTCCTTAGCAACACCTATTTTTTGCCAAATTAGTTATCCCTATACCTGGCGCTCTGTGACACAAAATATATACTGACCACTGTATATTTGAAAACTGCAATTGATTTTAGTGTACTAAGGGGTTTTTATAAAGAATGAAAAAGTGGTTAAATGTCATTGATCTGTGTAGCTGCTCTAATAATTTTGGGAAAATTGATAATTTCATCCTTGATCCTAGAAAAAAGTGCCTGTAGCAGAAAGCCACATGCCAGCATTATCCACATGAAGCACTAGACTTGGCAACACAACTCTTGCCCACCAAGGGGTCCCTCTCCAGTGGGCTGCAATCTGGGGGCTCACAAGTCTGTGTCTGCACAGCAGCTTTAATGCAGTTTATCTGCAGATGAAGAGGTCGTTTCTGCTGAAGACCTTTCTAAGGAGCAGTAGAGCCTAATTCATAAAAAAGGGGATTATAAAGTGAGGGAACTCATCCCCTCAAATTGCATACATTTCCATGTTTATAGCAAATAACGTTTCTTTTGAAATGTACTGTGTTCACACATGCTTAGATAGTTTACCAGGCTTTCATGAAGCACTGTGTGATTTCAATATCAAAAAGAGATTTATAGCACATGTCTCCTTTAAACCCCTTTTGTGGGTTGGGGTTTTTTTTCTCTCTTATCATATTCTATCTCTTAATGTGTGTTTTGGTTATGTGTGTCAGCAGAGAGTTTAGAAATGGGTGAGGAATACCAGTAGTTGCCTCATGGACAGGACAGTATCAAATTCAGGCTAGAAACAAAATCCAGACATTTCGGTGATAGTGGTTAACAACTGGAATATTGCATCAAGCTCTATAACCATAACTTTTAAATGTAGTCTGTGCTCACTTCTGAAACACTTGCTCAAATGTTCACAAGAGCATTCATTCAGGGAAGTTCTGTACTCCCCATGACTTGAGCTGCTACACAGATGATCATGGTGGGCTCTTCCAGCTTTAAAATCTGTAACTAAATCTAATTCTTACTGTCTTCACTAAGGGCTGCTATCACTGCTTCGAAAATCTTACTTTTAAACTCATTCATAGTAAAAAAAAGCAAATGAAGGTTCTGACAGTAAAACCTAGTGGTTCTCTTGTGCTATCAAATAAACAGTATTATAATATCTGTACATATTAGCAGTATAACAAGGGAATATGCGTCCTGAAAAGAAATGGCTTTAATTTTTCTACTAATGTGCTTCTTGACAACTTAATTAGAATATGAAACAATTTCTGGGTGAAGAGTTACTAAATATACTTTGACTTTTCAGTATTCTTTAAGATTGGGAGAGCATCATGGTTCTTCATAACTTCCATATTCTGGGGAGCAAGATGTGTGCTGAAGTGTCATGCCAGACAGCAACAAAAAGGGCTGCAGAGCAATGCAGCAGGTCGTGGGTTTAAAACAAAAAGGAGGCAGTGTTTCTCACAGTGCATCAGCCAAATTGGTGTAAGATCAAAAACATGAACAGGTTTAACAGAAAACCATATAATTTCCCTTTCAATTATTGCCTGTGACACAATAAACTCAGGAAATCCCCAACCTGCCTGTCGCTGGAAGGGACCCATTTCTCAGACAAGAGGCATTTGTTACGGCTCCAGGCAGATAAGGAATACGCTGGATCAGGCTTTATTGCTTTTTCCAGTGCATGCAGAAGGAATGCAGTCGCTGTTGGTCTGATTCCACTGGTTAGTTCTGCCTCTGAGCTGAGTCCTGCTGCTTGGTTTGTGCATAGCTCCAATTACTGAGCCACAGAGATGACATTTATGATCCATTACCTAACACTTTTCTACAGCAATGGCATTCTAGCAGTTCATAATTCTGAGCTAGAAACGAGCTGAACGAAATGGCCCAGGCAAAGGTGAAGGAGTGAGGTGTTGGGCTAGGTTTGGGGGTTTTTTGTGGAGGGAGACTTGGTGTTTGGGGGTGTTTTTTTTTTTTTTAAACCAATCGTTATAATGTATAATTAAAACTTATCACCAAAGTAATCTCTGACATTACAATCTGTAAAGTTCCATTGGCATGACTTGAAGCTTGTATTTGATGTAGCAGTGAGTCATCTAGATGCCATTTCTAGTATTTAGTAACTGTTTAAAACATCCTGAGCCTTACAAGCACTTCATTAGCATTCTTCCTTCTGCAGGCCAAGCACCATTCCCAGTTAAAAGTGTCCCTCCCCTTAAAGCTCCTTTGGAAAGGGACAGCCTTGTGTCAGCTGTGCACCCATAACCTTGACATCAAATACTTCACGGGGCCAAAAGAAATATTTGGAATTATATTTTTTCTACAGTTACACCCTTTTGACCAATGTGTATTTTCAGCTTTACTGTTGTAAAGTTCCATACTGTTGTATGGAAAAATGAATGTCCTGTTGTGTGAAAGCCAGGCAGTTGGTAAAACACTTGCAGCAGGCCATGCTACATCCCTCATAACCTAGGAAAGTTCTGTTCTGGACAAAGAGAAGGATTTCTCTTCCATTGTAAAACTTTAGTGATTCTGAAAAGGTAATAAATCTTCCATCCTGTTTCTACATTTATGTTGCATTATAAGCTCGTGCTTTGCCACGATTCTCTCGCTCTGGCCTTCTTAACTGCACTAATATAAAGACAAGTTTTAAACCAGGTGACCTTGTTTGTAAAAACCTTTGACTTAGGAACAAATGAAACTGTTCCTTCTCTACCATTTGTGGCAGTGCTGGAGATTGTAGCTGAGAAAGAGATTTAAACAATCACATGCCAAAGCTTCAAAGCAGTAACAAGCTGATGGCTGTGGCAGCCTCTAAATGTGTCTGTAGACTCTTCAGGTTATTTGGCTCTTGAGAAGCTCGGTGAAGCCAGGAAAATGTCCACACCCCTCCCTCACCAACAGGTGACCCACGTTCAGACACCTGGCCTAGTGGGAGGTGGCCCTGCCCACGGCAGGGCATTGCAGTGAGATGAGCTCTAAGGCCCCTTCCAACACAAAGCAGTCTGTGATTTGGTGACTCTCCCTGGCAATCTGCTACCAAAATGCCCCCTCACCCCATGGGGGCACAGCAGGCAGCCTGTCACCCAGCTGCTCTTTCCAGAAGCAGTCTTTTCAGTAGGACTGCACGCATCTAGAGACTTGGTTCTGTTTCGTTTGGGACCATAAACCTTGTGTAACTGGGAAATGGGAGGCTCCTCCAGGAAGGCAACCACCAGCTCTGAAGCTGTGTTGTTTCAGTCGTTGCAGGGACTGACATGAGAGGGATATCTAAGGTCATGTCCCAGATTTCCAGAGCGATTTTATCGGCATCAGTTGAGTGACTGCACATTTACATCAGTGCAGGCAGCTGAGATCAGAATCTGGCCCTTTGCCGACGCAATACGGGAGGGAGTTGAGGAAAGTCTGTGTTAAATATAGAATAAGCTAACAGCAAAGCTCTGTTTATGTCATCATAAGGCAGGGAGTAAGCCACGGGTGGAATCTGAGCATTCCCAAGCAGCACATCTGTAAATTAATTACCAGGGTCCTCCAAAGGAGGCAGAGGGAATGATGTAAGTCCCGTGACTCACCAGGCTTTTATTCATGTTATAGTACGCTGTTTCCAGTGATGAGTGCCTGGCAAAAGTGCAGCATCCACCTGGGAAGCAGAAGGCAGGGATGTTTTGCCTTTTCCTTTCCCTGTGAGGAAGGTATGCTGAGGACAGAGGCCTGCAGGAGTGAACTGGGGGGAAAGGAAATGCGTGGTTACAGTTCTTGGAAATACGTGGAGTATTGACTCTGTGTGCAGGCCAAGGCCTGCTTTGTTCCTACTGTAGTTGCAGCTATTAAGCTAAAAATAGGAGTTCACCAAGCAGTTCTTTAGGCAGACTCAGGCATACCTTGGAGGAGCCCTGAATTGGACATCCCCAATTGCAGCCTTCCTCCTTACTGAGAGCTCTGAGTCACAGGTGAGCAGAAATGTGGTCTCCAACGAGGAAGAAGTCCTTTTCTCCAACTATGAAGAATTACCCTGTTAACACTTAGCTGGCCTAAGTGTTAGAACAGTTGTTATGTTACAATAGGAGTGTTAGCACTTTGATCTACTTTTTCCTGCAATCTCTTCCCAAGGCCTCATTTGCCATTATTGTTCCTGCTTCTCTGGAACTTGGAGCGTGGTTCCCTCTCAGGATGAGTACTGGCACAAGGGATGAGGGCTGGCACCTTCCACCCTTGGCACACCACTCACACAGCAGCAGTATCCAGTCTCCTCCTGCCCCATAGTGCTGTCACCTTTCTGAGGCAGCTGCACAAAGGGCCACTCGGGGCAGGGAAACAAAATAGAACACGTGTTACCATCCTCTGTGGAAAACATTTTTATCTATCTGCATTTCCAAAGTTGCCGTGCTCTTGGGATGTATTTCAAACATGGATGGCTTGGGAAGAGTGAGGTGAGATGGCAGCCTGACCCAAAACAACCCAAAAAGGGCGCCTTTAACAGCCCCCACCTCAACTGCAGGTTGCTGCAGAGGAGTCTCCAACTGCAGCCATCCTCTCTGCACACACTAAATTAAATTAATTTTATGGTCTCCATACACACAAGCTGCATTACAAGTGCTAAAAATACATCCTTTCCTAATGGTGTGCTAAATTCAATTTCAACTAGTGTATATTTGAATTAATGTATTCACTGCACTCAAGTTTAAATACCTATGGATGTTCTGGATTTTTTTTTCCCTAAGGGAAAAAACACTTCCTCCCGCTTTCACAACTCTTCTGTTCCTTTCACTGAGCATCCTGAAGGGGCTGTATAAACCTTGGCTGCAATTCCTGAGCATCCCCAAATACTTTCTTAAGTGGCATATAAATAGCACGTTATCTTCCAAAGCTTCTCTACTTGAAGGTCAGCAGAGCATTTTGCTGACATAAGCCTACTTTTGTTTTTGCAAAAGTGAAGGGGGGCAAAAAAAAAAGGAAGCTTTGTCAAGCCCCTAAAAGAGAGAAGGTCAAGTTTATAGATGTCTGGCAAAGATTGCCCTGGGATATTTGCATTTGTAGCTGGGTGGTGACTAACAGGGCTCTGTGTGGCTAACAGGGCGCTGGGAAGCTGCAGGCTGTTTTCTCCTCTGCCCTAACAGCTGTGCTCTGCTGCATCTGCTTAATAATATAGATTTTTTTCTTGCTTTTCAAACAATCTGAATTCCAAACTCAGTTTTAAATGATTCTGTTGTTCTGCTCGCTGACCTTGGTCACCTACTCGGGAATGATCCCCTTTAGCCAGCCTCCTGCCAAGCTTGAATAGTTTGGATATGTTGGAAATACTTTGGTTCTATAAGCAAAATCATATATGGCTAGTTAAAGATAACTATATATAGATACCATAATGCATGGACTATATAATGACTATACCATGATAGCTGGCATTTGATATTTTAAAACAAACAGAAGAATTAATGAAAAATGTATTTAACTACTAGAGAATACATATATACATGTGATCAGATATTTAGCAAGATGCTCTGATGTTTGACTGCATCCAGGGTGCTACTACAGCTTATATTACTTATGTTAAAAGTAAAATAGCATCACAAATCTGATTCGCCCTTACCTTTAAAAGGTTTAGGTTTTTGTATATATTCTTTTGGTCTTATAAATAAGCAGGAGTGAAAAATAGACTGGAGAATTCTTTTAAAGGGAATGTAATTCCAAGGAATGATAGAATGGTTTGGGTTGGAAGGGACCTCTAATTCCAATGCCCCTGCCATGGGCAGGGACAATATATGAAAATTTCAGCGTTTCTTCAGTTTAAGATTGTGGATTTTTTTGGTTTTTTTTGTTTTGGTTTTTTAGTTTGTTTGTTTTTAAAGAGCTTGAGTTTATGTGCTGTAAAGTTCTTCTGATTTCAGAAGAAGATGTTCTACCTCAGGAGTTAAACTCTGTAGGTTCTACAGTGCAGATGTAATTTTGCTGTATTACTTTTGTGTGGACAAGCCCTTATGTAGCACACTAAAATCCACTTTTGCTTCCACATTTCCCTGCTGTAGCACTGCAAGCTTCAGCACAGTGCTGAGTTATTTCTGAATAGCTCTTTCTCAGTGGAAATATTAGAGGGGGGACACTTTTGTGCGACCTGATGTGAACAGAACCCGTTAGATTTGACCCAAATTAAAGTTTCCTCTGGACAGCACTACTTGATTTTTAATCCAGGAGTGATCCCAGAGGGATGCAGGCAGTCCCTTGGCAGGGACCAGCCGGAGCTTCGCACAGAGGTGCAGGAATTAGAGGATTCGGTCCAAGTGGCTGTGTAAGAGTTAATGCTTTGTAAAACCTCGTTTGAGTAAAAGTTGTTCCCGTCATGCTGACTCATGTTAGACAAGTCAGACCTGCAGATTTACTGCAGTTCAGCCTAACCGTGCGTGAGTGTAAGTCTCTGCTTGACTCAGTGTCTTCCAGGACGGGGTGAAGTTGTATTTTGCAACTACAGCACATTCGTACTTTAACCCAAATTCTTAAAAATTATTGTATTCTGCAAAGGCGCATTCCTGGCGTTTGCCACAGCCCCGCCAGAATTGGAGGGTTTGGGATTTGGGGCTGTTTTGTGGCTGGAAACAAATCCGGTACGTTCATACCTTCCAGATGTTTGTGGCCATGTCAGAAACACTTGAAACAATCGATGCTCGGGGGGTGTGTGTAAGACCACCTCGCTCTGGGGGAGAGGCTGGCTGGACGGGGCGGGGGAGCAGGCGGAGGTGCGGGGAGAGGGAAGGGGACAGAGGAGCAGCGGAGGAGGGGGCTGCGGGGCCGGGGTGCCCCTGTCCTCCGGCGGGTCCGGGGGCGGGGGCGAGGGGAGGAGGAGGAGGAGGAGGGAGCGGCGCGGCCCGGCAGCGCCGGCGGGGGCGGGCGGGGGGCGGCACGTCCCGACCCGTCCCATCCCATCCCATCCCATCCCGGTGCCGTCCCGTCCCGGGGCGCCGCGGCTCGCCCCGCCATGGGCACCGGCCCCGGGACGGGCTGGCAGCGGGGCCGGGGGCGGGCCGAGGGTGCTGTGACCCCCGGCGGGGCCCTGCCCACCCGCCCGGCTGCGGCTCCGCCGCCCGAACCCGCACCGCTTGGGGTGCCTGCGGTGGCCCCCGCCCGCCGGGACCCCTGACGGGCGCTGCCGAGGCCGCCCGGCTTTGTTGGGATTTCGGTGGTTTATTTCCTTGCCGCTGCTGTTCCCCTCCCGTCCCGCCGCCGTGGATGGCCCGCGGTGGGCGCCGCTGGCCGCGCCGCCCCTGCCCGGCGAGCATGGTGGCGGCGGGGCTGGCCGGGCTGGCCCTGCTCAGCCTCCTCACCTGCGGCTACCTGGCCTGGGGCAGCCGCCGGACCGGCCCCGGCGCCGCCCCGCTGGCACAGCAGCCCGCGGACGGCGCCCCCCGCTCGCAGCCGCACATCATCTTCATCCTGGCGGACGACCAGGGCTTCAGGGACGTGGGGTACCACGGGTCCGAGATCAGGACGCCCACGCTGGACAAGCTGGCTGCCGAAGGGGTCAAACTGGAGAACTACTATGTCCAGCCCATGTGCACGCCATCCCGAAGCCAGTTGATCACTGGAAAGTAAGTTTGCTACTACCTCATCATTCACCTCTCCAGCCTAAACGCTGTCCCTGTCGGAAGGAGAACGGGTGAACCTGGGAGGTTCACCTCTGGGATGCCCTGTGGGCAGAGAGGCGCCTCTCTGTTTCACTTAAAAACCTTGAATGAGACGGACTTCTAACACGTTTGAAACAGCGAAATAAAGCTGTCTCGGCGAGGCAGGAGGGTTCAGCACTGCGAGCTGCCCCGCGGAGTGCTGGAGCACGTTCATGGTTACAGCATCACTAACATACGTGCTGCTTGTCAAGTAACGTGGTATTGCTGGGGAGCGATCAGCTGCGCTGTGCCATTCCCGAGCCACTTAGAGGAGGAGTCGTCTCAGGGAACTGCCAGCCTTACGTTTTCCCCTCTGTGTTCGTTGCAGCTGCATCACGGGTCTCACTGACGTTGACTTAATGTGAGTTCTCTCCAAGGGTTATCCTGAATTTATGAGGTGGTTCCCCGGTTTGTCACATGTGGATGAGCGCAGGGAGCCCAGACTCTCCCTCAGCATCCTCACAGCTGTGGCATCACTCTTGTCACTTTGCAAGCAATTAGAAACTTCTCTCTGAAGCCACTGAAAGAGGTGCCTCACCCAACTGGTGAAAGCAGTGGATTGGTATCCGTAAAATTGTGTTTATTGTGGTCTGTTAACCAAATAATCAATTACCCAGCCGCAGGGCCTTCTTACATCAGAAGGTTAATGAGGATTCGGGGGAGGGGGCACTTTATGCATTTGAACTGTAGGAACAGTTTCCAAATAGCTCCAAGTGCGGACCCATTTACTCTGGAACAAAACTGCCTTGTTTCTGTTTAGCTTAACTCCTTTTGACAGGAACAGGGAACTCTTAAAAGAGCAAAACATAACGAGAGGAAAAAAGTTTATTTGCTCCTTTCCTAGAGCATAAACAGGAACGAGGCAGTGTTAATATTGCTGGTAAAAGAAACACATGTTAAATAAAACCAGCAACTGGCCTGGTGTGTTGCATCTCCATATGGTAGAGCTGGAGACAATTCCCAGTCGCGGTCTAGTTCCCAGACTTGCTGGACCAGGGAGATTTGCATGAAGAGCTGACAACCTTATCTAGAGCAAGAATTCCACAGAGATTTTTGGTTTGGTTTTTTTTTCTTTTTTCCTTCTTTGTGCAGACTGTGCCTCAGAAGTTATTTTGAGACACCTCCTCACTCATTCACAAGAACACGGTTTGCCCTGGGGCAACTAAAGCGGGAGCTTACAAGGGAAACGCGGCTCAGGGCAGCGTTTCGCGTGTCTTGGTTGTCTTTAAAGGCGTGCAGCAGTCGGGAGCCGGCAGCTCCGCCAGCAGCACGTAGCCAGCCAGCTCTCGGAGGAGCGCGGTTTGGGAACCCGTGCTTTACAAAGGGAATGTCATGCTGCACTGCAATGACTCACGCCGCAGCTGGAGCAATGGGATGACCGGCTTCCAGGGGAACCAGGGTGCTGCTGCGGCTCTTGGAGGCTGCAGAGGTTGTCTAAACACGAAAAAGAACGAAAGGCAAGAGTAGCAATGAGTCAATTTAACTGTTTGATCCCTCTTTAAATACAGTAAAAGGTAGGCAAGTTCTGAGGAACCCCGCGCTTTTCATCAGCTTGCCAGGCGGAAATGGTTCTGCAAATCTGCCTGCTTTGGTTTTGGAACCTTTTATAGGAAAAAAGAAATTTGCTTATACTTCGTTTTTATTTTCTTAGTCTGCTGGTCTAAAACCCTTGGAGCTTTCTCCTTTAGCGTTGTTCTACTTTAGGGAAAAAGGAGCCACAGGAAGAAAGAACTGCCTCTCATGACTGAGAAATGAGGGATTGGTGAGGGGTTAATAGGCTGGGTAGAGCATTCACAAGTCAGACTCAGAGACTACTGTTTCCATTCTGGCTGAAGATAAATGCTTGTGATAACCGCCCTTAATGCGTTCTTAGTGAAGGCACCTTAATTAAAATGCCCGGGCTTGGAAACTTCAAATCCAGGACAAGTGCTGTTGTTTCTTATGTTCCCAAATGTGTTAGTTCGAGGTTAGAAGCCTCCCGGCACACATCCCATGCTTAATGTGGAATCATAGGTTGGAAGGGAGGGACCTTTAAAGGTCATTTCCTCCAATCTCCTGCCATGGGCAGGGACACCTTAAACTAGATCATATTCCAGACATTTCCTGATTGATGGGTCAAAACCAGAGGGACTGGCATAAACCACAGTCATTAAGGAACCCTGACTGACACTACCAAGTGGAAGTTAAACTTCAGGCAAAGAGACTTTGAACAGCCCAAATTCTTCACAGGCCTCCAGGCAGTCCCTCTGGGTCTTGTGTAGGTGAAGAGACCTTTCTTTTGGTGACTGTCCTTTGTGTGAGCGAGCAGAGGAAAGGAGGCTGGGAAAGACATGTTAAAAGGCAGAGGCAGAACTAGCTCCTTTTCCTCTCCATTCCGTACCACAGCATAGCAGCTGGTGAACTTGTCATCCTGACTGCTGCTTCTTCCCTCTGTTTGCTTTGTGTGTGTGAACCTTTGGCTACTTTCATTCCCTTCTTTTCACCAGTATTACTCTTTCTTCATTGACTGCGTCCAAACCTATTGCTTTTAGGTCCCTGGTAAGGCTGGCTTCCCCAGCTTTTTACTTTGGGTTATATTTCTGGCTGCAGGGAGGAGGTTGCAGCTGGGCTGAGCCTCAGGAATGGAGAAGAAAGGCGTGAGCCAGCGGGCTGAGGGCCACCTGGGATGTGCTCCTGGCCAGTGGTGCTGGGGTGACACGGGAGGTCCTGGGCATCGGCTGCACGGCTGGGATGGCAGGAGGCACCTGGGCAAGAGGGGGTGCTCTGCCTCGTGTTGCCCCTGGGGCCACTGCCGGTCCTGCCTGAGGTCCTACAGCTGGACTGGGAATTTGGCCACCAGTGGGATTTGGAGACTCATCCCTTGTGCTGGTTTGAGCAGGGCAGTGGCCTGTCCGTGCATACTCAGGAGGTTATTGGCCTCTGAGGAACTGTAGAAAGGCTGTAGGCATGTTTGGCTTTTTTTCTTTATTTTTAGCTCCCAGAGGGTGTGATTGCACATAAATTGTCCTTCAGATGCATTGGTTTGTGTGTTACAGTATTTTTTTGTGTGGTTGTTTTCTCCTTGAGCAGGTGTACCTCAAAACCCAAATAATCTAAGCAGAACATAGCTAAACTCTAAGACTGCATTTTAGCTCATCCACGAAAGAAATGCAAAACTAAACACATTTGCATTATGTTACTGTAATTTACATAGGAGACTATAAAAAGCAGTGCCTGAGACTTCAAATCTTCAAGTTCTCCCTGCTAGGAAAAGGGAAGGGGGATACCCGAGGATACCCAGCCTGCCCACAGAGAGCCATCTGCTTTTTGATTGAAGAATTACTAAAGTGGAGTCAGACAGTTTCCCAGAATGTTTTAAGAAATATTGTAGGTTTATGGCCAACAGGACAAGTACTCCTTGGAGACACAGGCTGTAAGCTTAGATAAACATCTGTTGGGGTAGCTGTCCCAATTCCATAAGAGGGCATTATGCAATGTAGTGGTATTTGCTGGAGCAATGCTTAATTTTAGTAAAGGAATTTGAGAATTAATCCTGAGTGATAAGAAGGAATCTAGGTATAATATGCCATAAATGTTTTTGGCATTCTGTAGGCAGCAGACACCTCCATCCTCCTCCGGGCTCCCAGTTTTCTGCTGACCATCAGACTTGCAGCCTTAGGACCATTCCATGCACTGGAATCCTTTGGGCACAGGAAGGTTCCTCCCTTCTTCAGGAGCAGGGATCTGTCTTTGCAAAGACCAACACACAGCTGGGGTTCCAGGTCACTGAGGAATCTGAGCTCCCTTGTGTGAGTCATGGCAGCTCACACTAATCTCAGCAATGAACTTTGTACAGTGGATGGAATGTGGAGATGGAAGGTGTTGAGAAATGCTGAAGGTTTGGGGAAAGAAATCCATTCTTCCCCTGGCATGAAATGGAATATGGAGAATTTACTCATTCAAAGCAGACAGAAATAGGTTGGATAATCAGTAAGCATAATCCAAGTGTTATTTTAATATAAATAATTGTATGTGTTATCTATCCACAGAAATGTTACACATTTATAGATGTATATAGGCATGTGTGTTAGGCATATGGCTTCAGGCATCCCTGGGTAGTCATACCTAGTTCCTCACTGAACACATCAACATCTCAGCAAAGTAAGAGTTATTTTGACAAACAGAAATCAGGTAAATCCTTTGAATGGAGAGCAGTGTAGCTGACCTGCAAGCAATCAGGAGTTTCCTCTGGGGGATCAGAGTTGTTGGTAAGCCTCCTCTCTGCCTGCCCTCTTGAGTGCACCTTGTCCAAGGCATGGTTCAGCAGTGGGGCTGCTCCGGGAAGGATGCGTGACTGGGAAGTTACCTGCTGTGCTCCGAGCTGGGATGAAGGGCCTTGGAGCCTCGGCGGGACACTGGCAAATGTATGTAACACCCCATTAGGCATATTCCCTGTTCTGCAGTTAGCAACCTATTCTGAGGGCTGCACAGTATCAGCCTTAAGTACCAGGAGGGGATCTGATACCGTATCTGCTCTGGAGAAAAGAGCCTTGGCAGTCCTTGGTCAGTTTAATTCTGATCAGCCTTTCCATTAAGAACCAGGATGATGAAATAAAACATCCTGATTAAATGCACCAGGAAGGTAGGAGGGCCTGCCAGCATTAGGGGACTGTAGGGATATTGAAAATCATCTTGGCAAATTAGAGAAAGAACCTGGAAAAAAAGGCAGAATTGAAGCCAGCAGTGATAAACAGAAGATCCTCTGCTGAAGCAGGAATAACTTTACAAGCAGAGGGTGCTGAGCTCCTCCTTACACAGCGTTTCTTTAGAAAAGTAGCTGGAATTATACTGTATCATGCACTGAATATGAGGTCAACATGTCATGCAGTTACAAAAAAGGCAAACATCATAGGAGTTTGTGAGAACAGGGGAGCCTGGTAAGTCTGGAACACTTATGCCCAAACTTGGGCATCATTCTCCAAGAGCAACGTGTGCATCACTGGAGAGTGTGCAGAAATGAGTGATCTGATATCTCAGAGAGATAACTGTGGGCAAAGATCGGAAGGAAGGGAGTTGTTTAGTCTAAAGAAGAGAAAAATGAGAAGGGATGTGGTACGTCTCCAGTATTTTAAGGGCTGTGCAAAGAGAAAGGGCATCATGTGTGTTCAGTGTCATGATGGGTGGTACAAGAAACCAGGGGCTTTCAGGAGTAGGGAAAACTGGAGGCTGGATAACAGGGAAAGCTTTCAAATCTAAAGGTTGGGAAACACTGCAACAGCTGGCTTTGGGAAGTTGCTGAGTTTCTTCATTAGCAGTCATTAGGAACAGGCAAGACAAATATGTCAGGAATGACATAATGTAGTTGGATCTGTCTTGGGGAAAAGGGTTGAACTGGATGGCGTCTCTTCCAGCTCGGATCTGTCTGTGGCTCATTTGATGTCCAGATTAACTACAGAGGCATTCCGAGGGACAGTGTGCATGAAGTAGAATTAAATGCTGAAGTGGTTTCAGTGTTCACTCTGGGAAAGCACTGTGTGAAGCTGCACTTCAGTTTCTCCTTGAAATTCCTGTTTTCTGTATCCTCCTTTTCTCTGGAAATTTTCAAGATTTTCCCCCTAGGCCTCATAACTCTTGCAGTATGTCAGTGTTTATTTCTGCTGACTTCTTTCAGGACTGCTGCCAAAGATGCTGAGGTATCTTTTTCCATGTTCATCTTATGTCTTTCGCTTAGGATGACATTGTCCATACATACATACATGCAGCAAGCACAGAGAACAAATAATTAGATGGAAGAACTTCCTTTTCTTGTTTTGTTCTACCTCTGTGCTCTGCACTGTTCCTTCAGCAGAAAATTAGATCCAGGTACTGAGCTGCCTGTGGTCTTCAGCTGTAAGAAGTCTGTCCATATAATTAATTATTAATGTACAAAAGGGAGAGGGTGGAAAGGAAACTACTTGCAAACAAATACAGCGTGGAGGAAGGAGCAAAGTGTAGTACAGGTTGTGGGAAATTTTGCTCACATCACTTTCTGGCAGCATCGAAGAGTCTTGTTTGGTAGTTCAGATCCATTGCACAACCACAGAGTGATCTGACATCTGAAACTATGGGGTAGAAATAGACTTTTGGGTTTCATTGTCCAGTTTATACTCAGTGCAGTAAGTTAAAGAAACAGTTGGAAATAAATTTAGAAAAGCTGTGATTGTAAATTAACTCTGAGGAGTTTAAGTTACAGACTTTTATCCTGTGGCTTGGTTTTGTTGTGGGTTTTTTTAACTGTAAAAGAGAAATTGTATTCCATGGAAAAGTTAGGCTTAAAATAATTAAGGAATTCGACTCACTCAGCATTGTTCCTCATATGTTTGTTTTGTCGTTGATGGTGCATATTGCTGCCTGCAACAATAATTTGAACATTTGAGTGAGTGGTAGCCCTGGACTCCTATTGCACTCTCACTTTTCACTCTTCCTTTGTGGGACCCTGTAAGTGAACCAAGATGGGAAAGTGAGGTGGGTGTCTGAAAATAAAATGGGAAGTAAAAAGATGGGCTTTGCTTTCATGTCAAAGGATTTGGACCACATTAAATGGAACAAAGTAAATCAATGTTTTTGTGAAAATACTTTACATTTCACAGGAAGATTTCCCAGATTTATAAGCTAAAGATCAGAAGAAGGGAAAAATCTCTGTGCTTTCTTTCTGTCTCCGTGACACTTGAGTGGGTGATAATACCAAACCCAGGGGGTTGTTTTCATAATTCTCTGTATCTTAGTTCTGGGTTTGAGTATTTCTGCACTTTGGGTTTTAAATCAGCCTGTGGGATTTCCTATTTGCCCTGCATTTTTTGCCTTGTTTTGTATTGATTCATAGTCAGATTTTCTGTCCTGAGGTGCGTTTGCTCAGTTCTAGAATGTCTGTGTCAGAACGAAGCAGGTGATTTCACCAGCCTTAATATATCCCATTAATATAAATAGCACAAGGCAAACGAAGATTGTGCCTACGAGTGCTCCTGTGTAGGATGTGTTTGCCTTCTCTGTATCAGTAGTCTTTTTATCAAAGCTGTCCAATTTATTAATTTTCTTACTTAAAAGCCAGTAGAGTGGCTGGTGATTTAAGTGTAAATTGGGAGGCTGGAATGAAATACGAAGAGTTCAGAAAGGAAATAAGACAGCCCTAATGGGTAGCAAATTTAAAGGGTTAATATAAAGGATGTTTTAACCATTGAGGTTTGACTGAAATAGCTTTGTGGTCTGTGATGAAATTGAAAAATTTTCAATAGGGAACTTCCTTGTACCTGCTGGCTCATAATAAGAGGGAAATTAGGTGTGTTTCAGCATTCTAGTTCAACTGCAGTTGTAATATGTTAATTAGTGGTGTCAGCTATCACCTGCTTATTAATTCAGGCTCTTATCAACATGTTATCAAGCTCCAGGTTGGAGGGACAGGATGTTGCTAGAGTTGGAAAACAAATCCGGGATAATTATATGCGTTTTAATACGCTTCAAATACAAAATTACCTTCCTAAATACATGCATGCAGAGACTGTATTAGATAAGCATTAAAGCAGACATTATTAATCTTACAGGTATGTTGTGGCCCCAGAATGTTTTTTTTCCCAACCTTGGGGCAAAAAATCCATATACAGAAATCAAACTTATTCCTTGTTTTTCTTACACTTAAACACCTGATTGTTGTGAGGACATTTGTGCCACAGGAGCTTTCTTAATGTCATGTAAGTGTACGAGTCTAACTGCATTGCTCTGGCTTTTATTTTTTACCCCTTTTTAAAAAATTTGAATGTTTATTCAGCTTTTCGGTGTACATTTTAATTCCGGTGCCTCCACTTACCAGAATATTAGCTGTTTTCTTGATAAATCTCTTGTGTCCTTTTTCTGATTCACGCTACTTTTATCTTCTTTTATGCATTTAAAACATTTCTTCCCTGAAAGGGGATTTTGTACCACTATGAGATAACATTATGTAATTTTTCTTAGCATTTATAGAACACAAGTGGGTACCAAGGTACTGCTGTAGAGGCAATCTCTGTGATAATAAGCTCTCATGAGAAATGAGTTCCCTTCTGTTTTGAAGAGGGAGAAAATTACAAATATGAAGAAACACTATAATTTGAGGAAAATATGAAGCTGAAGGGAATGGAGAAAATGAGTCTCAGGGTAGGGGGAAGCAGTGAGGTGTCTTTAGACTAAATATACTCCAATAGACATACTGGTGCCTCACAAATCGTGCCTCTCCAAATTCAATAAACTTTGTCAAAACAGTATTTACCGTCACATTTTTATCCACTTAGTTCTAGTTGTCATATATCACAGTTGATAAAGTCATAGAACACTGGCTTCGGGGGGACCTCGGGAGCTTCCTGAATTCCTGCCAGCTTATATTGCACAGCAGGGACATGCTGACTTTATGAACTCTTTTTTATTGTTTGTTTCCTCCTGGAAATGAAAAAATATTGCCAGGTATTCAAGAAATTGGAATCTCGGCTGTGAGGGAATTCCCTAACTTTACCAGATTGTCAATTTTAGTAAAGAAAACTATTTCAAGAACTTTTTTGTATTTAACATTCAGATGTTCTTTCTTTTTAAGGGCCAGCTGATGTAAGTAGTGCCTTTGTTAATGACCACAGCATAATGGCAGCTCTTTACTTAAGTGTTCCATGGTCCAGTTTTCAGGAGCCTTCAGGGGAAGCTGTTCTAGTCTGCTGGCTCATTTCTCCTGAAGCTCGGTGTTTTATATGTGCTTTATTACCATCATTCCAAATCAATTCTGACTTGCAGTCTGTTTAATTCTTAAATTATGTTGTGGTTCTGATGTGTCACGATAAAATTCCAGGCAGAGGGGAGGAAGGAACAATTTCTGTGTTGTTTCTCCCCTTGTGGAAGTACTCCAGGCAGAAGGTGGTGTTTGGTTTATGGCCCTTTGCATTCTTACCAGCTTCTGTTTCCATGTTTCCTGTACCCATTTGAAATTTGGGAGTGCTTCATCTGGTTGTAGAAATGCTTCTGCTTGCTCTGAGCTTTCCTAATGGCAGGTGATGTTTCTGTCGTGCCAAACACTGGCTGATTCCCGCTGGGAAGAGGTGGCTCAGCAGTGTGTCAGTGTCTCCTGTGTCCCCCCCAAGGCTCTGCTCTCTGCTGCTCCCAGGAGCCAGGTGGTTCCTTCAGCATCCCTTTGGATGCTCCTCCTGGGTGTGACCTGGAATTGCACTGGAGTTTAAGAGCCTGAATTCCAGCTGTTATCTCCTGCACTGCATTATCTTCACCAGTAAACTGATTTAATGGGATTTTTTTTTTTTTTACATGTAGCTTTTCTTTTCAAGTCCTTAAAGTGCTGTTGAATTTGAAAAGCTGTAATGTCAAGATGACACTTATTATTCAACCTGTGTCCTCTGTGTAGCTTTGTAGCTGAGTCATACCCTCTCACTTTGGTAACAAAAACATGTATTTTGCTACCACGGTGAGTCAGCTTAGGGAAGGCAGAATTCAGCTGGTGGGCTATTCTGCTTTGTTTTTCTTAATACACAAGATGCAGCCTGAGACATCTTAAAAGAAAAAAAATCAGAATGATGCACTTCTGTATGAGGTTATTTCGTGTCATTTGGGTTCTGGGGGCCTTGGAGGGCATTTCTGCTGCTCAACAAATTACTGATCTTCATAATAAATGTATTTAGGGTCAGAGGCAGGAAGAGAAACTTAACCAGTAAGTCAGATGACAAAGATTTTACTTTGTGACCCGTGTTGGTGTGTTTGGAAACCCTCCCTGCAGGGGGAAGGTGCCTGTCACAAAGTGGTGAGCAATCCCTCTTCCCTCCAGGTAACTTGGAGAGAGCTGTTGCCTGGCTCATGTTTCTCTTGTAATGTAGATTTAGAAAATGAGACCATTTATTAACCTGAGCCGGCTGCCTTCCTTCTGCTGTGTCCCATCCTTCTAGGGGAAAACCACAGGAGGTGATTATATCCATAGTAATACTGGTTCTCTGTGCAACATTTCCCTCCCATCCTTCAGGATTCCGCTTTTCACACTATCCCCAGAAAATTTGCCAGCCTTTCAGGTTCTTCCAGAATTCCTTTTAAATCTTTGCAGCCTCACAAACCTCTTCCAGGCCTCCCTGGATACCAGGATGTCCTTGTGGAGTCTTCTCTCTGTTTCCAAGGCCAGTCAGTTTGGCTGCACAGACTTAAATCCTTTCTCTTCATTTTCCTTTTTATCCTGTCTCTGGCACCAAGCAGAGGAAGAGCCAAACCAAGTTTTTTCCACACCAAAGAATTATCTCACCCTGTCCTTTAGTTCTCTAATTCTTCAGGTGATTTTTGGCTCAGCAGCCTTCATGTATCTTTCAGATGCCATGAGAATTTATGTTCCTGTTAATCAGTTACTGGTGTGCACGAAGCTTTTGTTCCATAAGGAAAAGATATTTATACTTGCCTTATCAGATTATTTTAAAGCTGGATTAATTATAGTTGATCACAGTAGTAAATACACTTTGAAGGGTTTCATAGATGATACTCCTTTCACAGTTCTGACAATATATTCAAACAGTTTAAAAGTCTGTTGTCAGAGGACATTTTCTGATAAATACTTGATTTGTACTCTGTGGCTTTCCATCAGTATTATATTTTAAAACTGGAAGAGAAAAAGTGGTACTAACAGGGAGACGAAGGAACTTAAAGTTTGTGCTCCTCGTAAGAGTGTTTGGAAAAGAAAACAAACCTGAGGCACTTGGAAGGAGTTCAGGGATTTCTAATTAGATCTGACATGATATGATACGGGACGTGATGTGATGTATAGACAAGATGATTCACCTTTCAAGTTCTCCCTTTATTCAAACCAAATGGTGCTTCACTGATTTACTACAAGCCCTGGAATTCAGTTCTCTGCTCCTGCCAGGCTGTCCCAGCAGCGCAGGGGAATTCACTACACTTGGCTCTGCAAGCTGAGAGGAGAGCAGGGTGTTGGGATGGTTCCCGTTACGGCTCCTGGCCAGCTGGGAATGCAGGGGACAAACTGGCACTTGCTGCTTTGTATCCATAGGGAACTCTGGAAAACAGGGATTTTAGGAATCCTAATAAATTACCTAGTCCATCCTCCTTCAGGAAATCATTAAAAAATAGTATTAAAATATGTGGTAATAACTTGTTCATAAAAACTTCCAACAAAGGTTTCCACACTTTCCCCAGGTGGTCTTAGCTATAATGTTGGTTATATAGCTTTTAAATTGTCCAGGTTCCATCTTTCCTGCTGCAGTTTAAGGCTCTGATCTCCTGGCAGTTTTCAAGGGGAGAACTAACTTTGCTACAAAAAGGTGATAAATCTCCTGTACATCTGAGCCTATTATCACATCTCTGCTCTTCCCTTCTCCCGCCTAAGTAGAATCAGTTCTTTCCATCTTCCCACATAGATCTTGGTTTATATGCCTCTGATGCCTCTTCTCCTCTGGACCTCTTATATCTGGGCCTATTTTTTATTGGAAAGTGACACCCAGAACAGGACACAGTGTCCCAGTTAAAGTTTGACCAGTCCTCCTTAATATTTTGCTCTGAATCCCAAAGTTTCTGAAATATTTTCGCAGTTGAGCAATTGGAAGGCAGTACATCAACTCCTTTGCTGGCATGAATTTACCTCAGCAGAAAATCTTGGCCGAAGCGTCTGTTTATCGCAGAGTGTTTGAGGCTTTTCTGCTGCTGATGGGTAGGAAATGTCACAAGAACAACAGATCTTGTGCCATTTATAGCAGTTCAGCTGTGATCTGCAAATGAAACCCCGATGATCCCCCTCCTGGGTTTGTTCCTGTGAGAACACCCACGCTGTGGTGCAGCGCAGGTCGAAGTGGGCTCCATCCACACCAATCCATGGCAGGAGCTGTGTCCCCTCTCTGCATGATGGAATACGAAGCAAATGCATTTCCCTTTCCTCTGACAGACCCGAAACCCTTTGTCAGCTGTTTAATTCCCCTGCTTTCAACAGGATGTCACATGTTTTCCTTAACCACTTGTCTACATCCCGATAAGATGGTGCTTTCTTTCCCAGCATCGAGTCATTGCTGACTCATCTTCAGGCTGGGCTATCAGTAAGCCCCAGATCTTTTTTTCCTGAGAGAAAATAAGTTTGTGCAGTTGATTATTCCTCCCCAAAAGCACCGCTTTGTGGTTGTTGTAAGTGAATTGCCTCCTGTTTAGTTCAGGTTTTATCTCTAATTCAATTTCCTTCTGAATTTCAACTCTCCCAAGGCAGTGCAGCAGTTCAGCGAGTGCAAATTCACAGTCTGAACAGGTAGTGGAATTCAATCTGTATAAATTTCACTTCAGAAATATATTCATAAGCCTTATGAAAATAATCACTAAAAATGCAATTAACTAAATTGCTTTTACTAATTCCTCACAGATGTGTTTTAAGAATGAAAAAGCCTGTAGCTTAGATACACTTATTCCAGATTCATCATCTTACAACTTGAATTTGCCAAAAATATTTTCAGGATTGGTTGAAGAATATTATACAGGCGTATCATAGAATGGTTTTAGTTGGAAGGGACCTTGAAGCTCATTGAGTTCCACCTCACCAAAATGGAATTGTCACTTGCTATCGGTGAATTGGATTTTGGTTTTGGGAATAAGCCATGCATGATCTTAATCATGCTTAAGAGTTTCTTGTCTTCCTCTCCAAAGAGCATGGATTAGGATGAAGAGAGTGGGAAAGATAATCCCTTGCTAGAGTGAAACATCAAGATTATATAAAAAATAATGCCAGTTTCTTCTTACAAAGTGGCGTTACAGGAGAGGGCAAGGTCTGTTGCTCAACCATTCTGCTATGGAAAATAACTCTGCTGTCTCACTTGAACTCTGTCTTCTGGCAATCAGTGTGCATAGCCATAGAGTTTGGCTTTCAAAAAACACAACAGAAGTGTACAACCCCCCCCCACCCTTGTCTAGCCCAATTGCCTTGGCTTGCACGAGGGAACTTTTGGATTTAGCAAGTGGAACAAGTGTGGTCCCAGCCTGCGCTGTTTGGGAGCAGCTGATAAACTGTGTCAAAACAGTCCCTCGCACTGGGAATTAAATCCCTCGCATTTTTGAAGGGAACACTTGCAAATATTACCACGCTGCAGAACTGTCTGCAACAGTTGGTGCTGCTACAGCAGTGGCCAGGCAGGAATGGAATGAAAATATTTCCCCTCCGCCGTCTGCTTGAGGCTTATCGACTGCTAATGCCATACAGAAACTTGCTCTGCCTGCCTACCCTCATCCAAACTGAAAAGATTTCCCTGCATAAACAGTTTTCAAAGAAATCTTCCAGCACTTTGGGCTTTGACAACGATGCTTTAATTGCACCCAGCTCTGGTGCCCTTCATAATGAATAACACAACATCAGTGGCGATGGCACGAGTGCAATTGCTCCAGGTTTGCAGTGGCCCAGCCTTGGTGGTGACTTTGTATTGCAAAGTGTTCAGCTCCTCAAGGCTAGATGAAGTGGGCAGAGAATAAATTTGAGTCCTTTAAAAGTATAGTAAAGTATTTTATGCAAATGGCCTGAGCACCGCAGGCCTCCTGTCATAAATCTCAATAATTTGTTTTAGGAAACCTTAGCAAAGGAAAGAGATTACTTGGAAATGAACTGGAGAAAAGTTTACTGTAAATATAACTCAGCATAAACAAAGAGTTATTTCAGTGGTTCTTGCAGTTCAAAACTGCAATTTAAAAAATTTATTTTATGGGATTTTTTTATTTTGTTCTTTTATGGGATTTTTATTACTTTTTTTTTTCCCCTGTAGACAGCCATGACTGTACTTCATCTCACATGTAACTCGTGTGGGAAAGAGAGTGTGTTCCATGTTTTCCTCTGCCTTCCCACTGTGTCCAGCAAGGGGTGCTCAGTCAGCATCAGGAACTAGGGATCCAGTGCCCACTATCCCTGACCATGGCTGGAGCTGTAAGGTCTTTTAAGGTCCCTTCCACCCCAAAGCATTCCGTGCTCCCATGATTCCCATTCTGTTTATTTTTCCACTAGTGTATTCTGACAGTGATACATCTTGTTTAGTTATCCAGATGAACCTACAGTTAGGAGCCAGTGAAGCCCCTGTGTACAAGACCTTATTTAATACAAGTGGTTTTGCCATGGTTAATGAAAAAGGCATGACTTATTAAAACAGAAATAACTTGTTAAGTGTAGCATGTCATTCCCTTAAAGCTATAATGTGATAAAGTGTGGATTTAATTAAATGAGTCTGAATAACCCCAGACAGTCCACTGAGGTGAGTAGAGCTTGCCATGCCAGGAAACACGACAGGGAGAGAACAGATTGCTCCCCTCGGCTGAAATGGGTGATTTAACCTATTTATGGCACACAAGCATCAGTCTTCAAAAACAAGTGTTCCCAGGCTGTGTGTGCTTGCTGATACCACCCGTGCTGAGCCTGCACCTCACCAGATCAAGCCAGGAAAGAAACAAACCACATCCCAGTTTGGGTAGGGGGGTGATAATGCCAGAGCCAGGGCAGCAAGGAGGCCAACCTGCAGCCCCTGGGCCAAGGGCAGAACTTCTCTTGGGAGGGAGAATGTGATTATGGAATCTGTGATTGTTTGGGACAAATCAGTAGAGAAATTCCACTTCTCCTGAACCTGCATTTTGCTGCTGGAGCTGCCAGTTTGCTTTAGGATGGAAAACTGCAGTGTGCAGGCATAGTGTTTATTATTTTTGCATTTCTCTTCCAGAAAGTAAACTACCTGCAGGTGATGAAAGGCCACCAAATGCTTCTTAAACCAGCAGCTGAAAACATGGTCAGTTTTGAAGTGGGAGTTATTAAGGCAGGAGAAGAGGAATTTTGTAAGCACATTCCTGAGGGAGTGAGTGGGAGAAATCCGTCTGTCTGGGGAGAGCCTGGCATAGTGTGCACACATTTTGGGGGGCATGAAAAGGCAGAGTGTGCTTTGTGTGGTTCCATTTGTTCAGCAGGCTGATTTAAAGCTGTCTGTCCCACCTATAGGCTAATCAAGAGCTCCACAGTAGTCAGGGTCTTGGAATGCTAAACGTTGTCAGATTGTTGTTTTGTTTCATTTTCCTGTCTCAGCAATGCACCTTAGAAATTGCAGATTCAAGGAGACAATTAGAATTTTCCTTGTTTCCCATCCCAAGAGTAGACAGCAAAAAAGAAAGATATTTTTTCATCTAGAAAAGCAAAAGAAAAACAGGTGAATGAGCAAAATACAGAGCTTTATATTTTGTTGGCTCCAGTATTCTCTTTCTTACCAGCAGAATATCTGCGGCTGTATTAGGGGCTGTGTAAACCCCTCATATGGCTAATAATAGGGGTTTGATGGTCTTGGAGCAGCCTGGGTGCAGGAAGGTGTCCCTGCCCATGGCAGGAGGTTGGAACTGGATGAGCTTTAAGGTCCCTTCCAACCCAAACCATTCTGTGACTTCAGGAAGGAACCCCAATGACCCAGAGAGGCTTTTATTCCAGCACATAAAATCCTTCAATGTAGCTGATGCAAAGGATATTTTTGTGCTCAGAAGGAACGCTGATGAGAGACTTTTCTGGAGCAAATGAAACAAAAAGGAGGTTTGTTCATGCTCTAAATCATAATGAAACCAATGTCTTAACTTTGAGCCCAACTGGGAAGGAGTTGGAACAGCTAGTTCAGGTCCTGTACAGGGAATGCAGGTAATGTCAGCAGAAAAGTAGGAATTTCCTTGTCAAACCAATCCTTCCAGCTTAGATCCTAGAAATGCTGTTGGCTGTATTTTCAGGCATAGGGTTTCTTCCTTCGTCCCACAGGAATGAGAATGAAGACAGATGGGAAGAAGTGAAGAGGGGGAAAAAAAAACTGAACAAAGACACTTTTCCTGAACTGGAAAAGTTTGGAGGATTCTAGAAAGCATAGTTAGTGCAGAGCTCTTTAGTTATGTTGGACTGGGATACTTCCATGCCCTGTGTTAAATGCCTTACACTGGATAGTTATTTTTTCATAATGCTAGAAAATCTTATGTGCTTTATGAAGCACCAAATGTTAGCCTGGGATTGCCTTGGAGCAGCCTGGGTATCACTGGCAGCTCTAATTCCAGATATGCAATAAGGTCCATAGACATACACATCCATAGTTTAATTTTCCTGTTGAAAATCAGGGTTTTCATTAATCCTCGCTGCAAGAGGAGCTACTCCTCCCTTATTCCTTTTTTAATTCTTTTGTTTGGGAGCGACTAACTAAAAGTATATAAAGAATACATTAAAAGTTGTTTGAACTTTATGCTCTTAATATATCAGAATACAAATGTCTCCAGGCAACCTCAGTATTAATGGTAAGTGGAAATTTATTGTCCTTCGAGTTGACTTGTAGCACTGGCAACAAACAGAATCGCTGTTGTGGTTTTTTGTTGGGGTTTATTTGACAGGCCGGGATGATGCATTTCTCACAGCACAGGAGATACAGTTTCAGAGAGGCAAATGAGAGTCAGTCCACGGGTCAGAGAAACGCAGTTCAAAGGCCTTTAGTTCATAAAATATTTATGTACTGTTATAAAAATAAAGTGGAAAGGGAGCTTATGTAACATACCAAAAAATGAAGAGCCAGCAGAAAACTTCCTCTCACATCCCACAACTAAACCCAACTTATGTATTTCCAGAGAAAGTGTGTCCAGCCGTGGCTTTTCCACAGCTATCCCAGGGTGTCTGCCATTTCCCAGTCCAGCAATTCCCTTCTTTGCCATTCTATTGTTCCCAGGCTGGTGCATCACGTCCAGGCCCTGCTCACTGTGACCAAGTGCAGAAAGCTGCTTTGCCACAAGACTTTTTGTCTCTAATAACACAATCTGCAAGGGAAAAGGGGGAGGAGGGAAGTAATGTCAGAAAACTTACTGGATGGTTTGAGTTTGAATGAGGTTCCAAAGGAAACCACCCCAGAAAACCCCCCGGACTTCCAGGCATTAAAAGTCTGAGAGGAAATTATATTGTCTGTTAGCTGGCTCATGGTGTCCTTTACACTCTTATTGCAAACTGTCAGGTCTAGATGACATTGTTTTCAAATGTATTTGGACTTTTGGGTTAGTGTCTATTTGTTTTTTAAATGCTGCCCTTATATAACAATACCTGTTATTGTCTCAGTGTCTAAAATATTATGTACTGGAAGTTCTAAAGGAAAATGTACAAAAAACAATGAAAGGCTTCCTTTAAAACTTTGGGTAATGTTAATAACTGGATCAAGCTCTAACAGAATCATGAAGTTTGACTGTGATTCTAATGTGGGTTTCGTGGGTTTTTCATCTTTCCCCTTTTTTAATCTCCTTTATTCCTAATACAGGGCAACAGTTGCCATTCTTACCAGGAGGGACAGCTGCAGTTTTGCCAGGTGACCATCAGTACTGCCTCCCTCTTGGTTAAAGAGATTATAGGAGAAAGATGGGAGAAACTTCATTTTCCCAGGTCACAGCCAAAATGCATATTTAGCCCAGACCCTTGGCTCCCTAGGAATGTGAGCTCAGGCTTTATGGATCTTTCTCTGCCCTCCCATTGTATTGCTGCTGACTCCTTGGTCACCTCCCCTGCGTTTGGATTTTGAACACACGTACATAAGTCTGGTTTTGAGAAGCAGATGCTTGACTTTAACACAAATGAAGCAAAGAAGCTGGTCCTGCAGTTCATCGAGCGCTGCTCGTGAAAAGCTGGGCATGCACTGGGCTGCTGAGGAATTTTACAGTCATGCAGTCAGATTACCAGAACTCCAAGTATATTAGGTGCTGGATATTGAACAAGCCTGCTGGGACAGTTAGTGAAGAACTGCTTCAGTTGCAGGGGCGCATTCGCAGAATGAGTTGAAAATGTGTTTTATAGCGTGTACCCACTCCTGTGAGAGAAACCTGGGTAAGCTGAGTTGGCCATGGCTTACAGCTGTGCACAAGGATGTTGGTTTAGCAGACTGAAAAGGAAGAGCTGTGTAAACAAGTTCTGTATTGCTGTTACTGATAGCCAAACAGAGAGGAGGGTTTTGTTGCCGAGTTAGCTGCCAGGCTCCCTGGAGGGTTCACAGCTTCCTCGGGGCTCCTTCCCTCCCGAGGGACCCTTTAGGGCTACACCGAGGCGATGGATTCGTGTGGGGAGTGCAGGAGTGTCCTGCAGGCCAGGCTGAGCAGATGTGCTGAGCTCTGGGGCAGTTCTGTTCCCGTGCTGGTGACAGCGCTGTGGTGGTGTCACCACTCGTCACCTCTCCGGGCTGTGCTGCAGCCCTAGCCAGACACTGCTGCTCAACATCAGCGAATCGCTCTGCTGCTGGTTTTCTCCTCCTTCAACCCTCCTGGCTCCTGCACAGGAAAGAAGTGTTATTCTTGTGCATGACAGATGCAAAGCATGCCTGATTCTTATCTCGTCTCCTTCCCTCTTTCGCCTTTACAATCCCCACAAGTCCCAAATTTCTCTCTCCACAAAGAGATAATGTTGAAAATAACAAGGGCAGACTCTAAACAACGATGCTTCATTTGTTTGGCGTCACAGCATTTTGTTAATTTTGGTGTTATTGCCACAGTTATGAACCACTGAAATCCATAATTTCACAACCTTGCCAGGACGTAAGTGATTTGGGAGCCAGAAGTTATTTGCCACTGATTGAGTAACGTTTCACAGAGTTAATTGCTCTTCAGAAGAATAGATGAGTTATGATCTTGCTGTTGCCTTTTCCAGCTAATGCTTGGCTCCCACCAAAACCCCTGAGGGTGGAGAGCAAATGTGTAGCAGTTGCTTTTCTGTGATGATGGCAGTTTTGGTTTGGCACCTCTGAGAAAACAGAATATGCCCTTTTCATCTTGAAGGATCAGATTGTTTTTAAAGGAAGTTTCATGTTGCAGATTGGGAATCAGTGGTCTTTTGTTAGTTGCTGTAACTTGTATTGATTCCATGGAGATTTTGGGACATGTTTTTGGGAATCCCTATTTGTGTCTTTAGCTGTAAAAATACAGACTGGTTTCTAAAATTCTTGTGGCAATGCACTTAAGCATCAGTTCAAGAACTGGCAGTTGTTTAAATCCACCCCATTCAGGAAAGCCCTTCTATATCCAAGGAATTGAAGCGGGTGGGGAAGGTCTGTCCGTACAGAGGGATCTTCTCAAGTCACAGCTCTGTAGCTGTTCTATAGTTTGTTTCACAAACACTTTGATAAATGCTAAATATTTTTCCCTTTCTCCTGAAGAATCACTACTGCTACCTTTTATTTGTAATCTTTAACGAGTGATCTATATTTTCAAGGGGGTACCTGTTCTTCCTTCACTTATCACAGGGTATGTGATGCTGATATCACTCTGTTGAATCAATGTTTTCAGACAGGGGGAGAAAGCCCCACAGGACACAGGCTTTTAGTGCTGATTCCATCTGTACATAGGTCCCACGAGTGTACTAGGAATTAATTGTTGGCTACGCTGGATGCACACTGCCAAAACTTTGTGTGTGTCCCATTTACACCTCACTTATTCTTTTCCAGCTCACTCCATTAATGAGTCATTTCTGTGGTATTTTGTCCGGGATCAAAACCACCTGCTAACATCTTAAATAAGGCACAGCTTCATTAATGTATTAACATTTTATAGCAAATATTTTATGTATGCTTTGTCTGGTTTTAGACACAATTGCTAGACATGTAAGAGATGTGGTTTCTAGATTTTTGTTGGACCAACAGGAATAAGGCACCTGTTTCCATTCCCCCATATGTTTTGCTCCATTTTATTTCCAAGGGTATTGCACTGTGGCCCCAGTTCCTGTTAGGCTTTTGGGCACCCCTGCAAAGCAAACAATAAAGCAAGATGTGAGTGAGGAGCAGCATAAATGAGAAATTACTGATCGTTAGAAGGGATTAGCAGCGGCAGCATCCAAGAGAGCACTGCTTGTTTTGCTAAGCCGGATTTAGGGGAGAAATAAAGAAGCATTTCTCCAAATCATGTTGTTATTGGTGGCAGGGTGGCCCAGGAACAGCTGTGCTGTTAACCTCTGTCCTGTGTTAGCTCCAGTCTGTTCTCTTCTGTGGTGCAGGAGGCTGAGTGGGAGGGAGGAGTGCAGCAGGATGCCAAGGCATCGTGCAGCCACCAAATGTGACACTCAGTTTTCCAGTTTCATTGCGTTCCTCCTCCACAGAGCAGCCTTACCTTTCCCCTAACCTTTGCCTAATTTGAGCAGGGTGAAAAGGTAGCAACTCAAACCCGTTTGGTGCAGGAGTTTGCTCCCTCTGAATTACCCCAGAGCTTCATGAAGTGCCATTAGTGCTAGGACAAGAGGGAGCGGCCTCAAGCTGCACCAGGGCAGGTGTAGGCTGGACACTGGGGAAAAATTCTTCACTAAAAGAGTTGTCAAGCCCTGCAATGCCTGAAACTCAAGCCACCACCCCTGAGGGATCTGAAAGACTTGTAGATGTGACACTTAGGGACATGGTTCAGTGCTGGAATTGGCATTGTTGGACTTGATCTTAAAGGTCTTCTCCAGCCACGGGTCACAGTGAGCTGAAGTTGCTTTGTTCCTTTGGAGTTCCAGCATAGGGAGCTTTTAAGAAACCAACAAACAAGCTCAGCATTTCAGGATACATGGGGAAAGAGTTCCATTTGTCTTCATCCTTCTGTTGCTTTACAGAAAATCCCTAAAGTAAGAAAAATGTCGTGCTTTGAATACAGACGTTTTACTTTCCTTTTTAGTGCCGCATGTGGTGTCTCTGATGCGGTGGTTAAAAATTGTCACAGAACTGACTGACAGCCCTGAAACACTGCTCCCCACTCCTTCTCCCTGTTCTACAACAGCACACCTACATCCACTCGGAGAGTGGCAGTGAAAGCAGTTCATTTCCGTGTGGGATCTCCCCTGTGAATAAACAAAGATGTTCCACTTCCCCGTGTTGTCAATCAGGAACCTGTCGTCTGGGACCCAGGTTATTACAACACTTCATTACCTTAGCTCATTATTTCTTTGGGAACTGCACACAGTGCCTTTGTCTTGATCAAAAATGCACTTGCTTGTTGTGGTCAGTTCTGAAAAAGGGGTTTTAATGCAATATTTCTCAGGTGAATTGGGAAGTAGAGAAGAAAATCTGGTAGCCAGGAATATGTGACAAAATTAATACATAACTGCTGCTAATCACTGTAAATAAGTTGGTGCCTGCAAGCACTGAGTTTTAACAAAGCCAGTTACAAGCTGGTTTTAGCATCGAGGTGAGGCTCCTTTGCATCCTGCCAATGTTTTTTACCAGGACTAAAAAGCCTGGTTTGAGCTGTGTTGTGCAACAGACATGGCGCCATCCCCGCTCAAAGGGATGAGATGAAAAAGGTTAAGAAACTAAAATCAAAGTGTCAGAAGGATGAGAGAATTAGAAGCCACTTGGGATGCTCAGGCTAAAAAATCCACAGAACCCGGGAGACGGCGTCTCTCGGCTCCCAGCCCTCCCTCCTTTTCCAGTCAAGGTTATTCCTGCTGCTAATGACTCAGTGCCACTGCTGGTGCCAGTAAATGCCAGCCCAGGAAACCAGCAATTGAAAAGTCAAAATGCATTTTTTTTCATCAGTTCAGATGAAGCTGCTCTTCATATTATCACGGCTGCAGGTTTTCTGGGAAAAGCTCCATCCCGTTGCTCCGGTGGGTGTCCTGCCCTCTTGGATTGCTGTGTGATACACAGGGGATGAAGGAAGAGAGAGTCATTTCCTTTTGATGCACTTGTACTTGGTTTACAATAATGTTGTGTGATGGGCTGCCATAAGTAGAACAAATAGAGTAGAAAAGTTGAGATGAACAGAAATAATAATAATAATTATTTCTTAATTAATCAGCATTCCCAATGAACCTCCACACTAGAAAGGGAGTTTCAGGCATTAATTCATAGCAGCATTTGGCACTGGGCAAAAATTTATCTAGAAGAGTATTCAATTGAAATTGATGGAACTATCCTTTATTTTAATTAGCTGCATATTGATTAAGGGGCTAGAATCTGTTCTCTAATTGATTCTTGGAGACAGCTGAGCTTGAGACATCTCATGGAGCAGGACAGTTGGGGAATATTATAAATACTAAAGGGCAGTTGTGGCCATTGCCACTTGATTAGCGTGCTCTGACAATAATAATTTATCTCTGATTTTGAATTGATGTCTTTAAGACTAATCTGAGGTTTCAAAAGAGCCTTAATGACCTATGATACAGTTGAGCTCAATAAAGTGATGGATTCTCCAGTGTCATGCTCAGAAATGGTGTTTTTGTGGCTGCTCAATGGTTAATAAGAAATTAGAGCTGTCGCAAACTTTGGATGTGGTATGAAGGTGTCTCAAACACCTGAGGTGGTCTCTGAAGCACATTTCTTTCAAGGCCATAATGTTCTTTAATTATAAAGCAGTTCCCTCTCTCAAATGACACCATATAAACTCATGGTGTGGTGGTTGTTAACCTGTGTTTTACATCTTCTCATTTTGTCCTCCGTCATCCTTGCTGTCAATTCAAGGTCACCGTGCAGCATTTAGGTTGATAGAGGCTCTAAGTACTGGGTGTATGAATAATGCATAAGGACAGTATTAATTCAGAAGTGGTACTAAGTGGTCAAAATAAGTACTTTAATCAAAGAGTAGGATAAGACAATAACTGTTTGGCTGCTGCCTTAAGGGCTGCCATCAGGTATGTCATTTTGATGAGAGATGTCTTCTTTTGAAAGGCAATCACATAATGGATATCTTTCATGTCCCCTGGGTGCAGTCACTGGATAAAATCTTCCTGTATAAAGGTGAGTTGATTTTCCTAAACTGCCACAGGATTAGGAGTTTCAGCTTTGTGATTTTTAGCTGAAAGATATTCTACATATGTATGTGACAGGCTCTTTCTTGGTCATGTAAAAATGCCTGTGTTATTACCAATCAATGTATTATTTTGGGGCAGTATGAGACACATTGAAGCGTGTTAAAAGTTCCAAACTGTGATGTGCCATGTCCCAGTCCCGACATGTTTTCTCTAACCTCAGGCCCAGCGCACTTCTTTCCCTGGTGATATGGTGATGATGTGCCACATCCGATGGGCTCTGTTGTCGCTGCCAGCCCACAGTTCGGTGACGGGCTCTGGATCCGCTGTTGGCACGCTAAGCATTTAGTCATGTTGTTTCCCTCTCACGTCCCTCCCTCTGTGTAGACACGAAAGGGCGAGCGCCCATTCTGCAATGCCACATTCCCCGCTCGTTTGTGAGCTGGCAGCTCTCTCTCCGCAGCTGCAGACTGGCAGCGAAGGAAACAATAGCTGCTCGTCCACATGTGCCTTCCAGCTGCTGCCGCCTCCCCCCTCCGCCTCATCCTTCCTCCTCCCCTCCCAGCCGCACGGCCAGCAAAGGTTGGGAGCGGAGAAGCGGCCAGTTTACTAACGTTTTATAAAAATCAGAATTGGTGGATCAAGACACTAATTGCAGCTTCATTTGCGGAGTTGTACCAAGTTGAAACTTCTGCTTGAGTTTCATTTGATGGTTTTTCTCTTTCCCTGCACGGAATGCCCCCTGGGACCAGGCAGGGTAACCTCGAGGACATGCAGATGAAGGTTTCTATTCCTGTTCCCTCCCAGCTTGGTCCCATGGTCATATATTTTTCCTTTAAAGCTCACAGCTCTGGCCACAACAGTTCCTTTCCTGCCATTGACTGGGCTCTGCCTCACTCCTGGGGTACCAGTTGTGTCTGCTGGAGCTGAGATGGTTAAAGAGAGGAGAGCTGGTGCATATCCTTGAGGTGCAAAGCTGGTTGGAATATAGAGCCATGAAGAGCAGCACTTTCTGTCTTGGTTTCCCGGTTTTCAAGAATTTCTCGGTGCTGGATGGTAAAAATCCCTTTGTCAGTGTAAGTGATATCGGGTTGTAAGGGCATTATTTGAATGACCAGATTGAAGGCTGGCATGAGATCACAGTTTCCAAATGATTCCGAGGTTCAGTTAATGCATCAAAATCCAAATGGGTCTGGTTAGACAAGGATATCTCCTTGCTATCACAGGGTAACTCCTGTAGGTCCTTGGGAAAAGGTCATTGGAACAAAACTGAGAACACACAAATTGCTACTTTATTTTTCTTTTAGTGAGTTTGATGGAAGAGCCTTAATTGAATTAAAAACCAAAAAAAACCCACCACCCCTGTCCAAAAACCTGCAAGTAGGGCAGGACGCAGAATCTTCCAAGAGATGTTTGCAATAGCACTGCCAGAGTGATAACAGAGTAAATAACCTGAGTCAGAGTTCCTCTGTAAACACTTGGTTTAGAAGTGGATATTTTCCCACTGTGATTTATAAGCACATAAAAATTCAAAGAATACAGCTGAGGATGAAATGAATTTGTGTATATGTTTGAGTGAACACCTCAGGGTTGATTTATGTGGGACGAAGGTTTGGAGTTTGCATTTAGTCTTTAATGTTGCATTTCCTTCTCTGATCCATCTATGCTTATAACAAACTTTCCCCCCCCGAAATCTTAATGCTATAAGCCAGAAGGTAAAAGTGATTACATGATAGATTAAATATAGAAAGTTGTATTTCTCTGGCTTACATTTAACACTGACAGAAGGCTGGAGCAGAGATGTTCCAAGGGATGTGTTTGGATTCACACAGATTTTCCTCTTTGTCACACACCTGCCATCTCCCACATGTAGAACCCTTTGCACGTATCAATGAAAGTATTTCATATCTAAGTCAAACCACTGGGGCAATATTTGAGATACTCAGAATATCTTACCCACAAGTTTAGGCAGGCAGAAGAGCAGCGAAAGCCGATGCATCCTTTCTACCCTTCATTTATATTGTTCACCAAAAGGGTACATTTTGTGATGGATCATGTTCGAGCATAGAAAGTGTTTCCCTCACTCCTGAGTGTTGCTCAGAATTGTAAGCAGGGCAAAACACTGCACCACTGACTTGAGAGTTATTTCCTTACCTATAACATCACTGCTGTTCATGCAGCTCATTTAAATCAGCTTGGCTCACCCTCTGCCCCACTGTCTCCTGTATCAACCCACCCCTTTCCCAGCTTTGTTCTCAATTTTAAAACCCTTAGCATGTTCACTGTAAGACATTTAGTTTTTAAGGCAGGTATTTCTGCTGCAGAATCATTTCTGTGTGATCCTTTCATGTCCAACATGTCCATGATCAGGAGCTTTGCATCCCTTTGCCCTGCTCTTCACCAGCCTGGCTGGAAGGCTGAAAGCAGAAGAGCTCCTGAACAGCTTCTGCTTCCCTCACAAGCACCTTGCAGAGCTCAAAACAGCTTTGACGTCAATGAGTGAACACACCTCTCCAAAGCAACAGCTTTTTCGGGCTTGTGGGCTCCACATTAAAGCCTTAGTCCACCATAAAGATGTCTCCATTGTATTTACTTTTTCTCACTGGTGATTGCCCTCTGCTTCTGATGGTTTGCTGGTGACAGGTGGGACATTGGGGTTTGTAATAACTTGGGCCTCTGAGGACTGGGAATGTCACTGATTTCTACATTCTTTGCTCACCTGGAATAACTCTGTGTCTTGCTGTTGTGTTACACAAACAGTTTCAGGTAATATGTGAAAGGTGTTTCACTAGCAACCCCTAAATCTACATTCTAGACTAGTATCTACTTGCTGTATTTGATTATTTCTAACAAGGAAATGCACAATCATCATTAATGATGCCTTTAATTTATGCAGACCTCAGTGCAGTTGCTCTGTTTTCAACTCCTGGTAAGTGATTTTTTTTAAAATTTAAAATATTCTTTTCTAAATGCTAGGCTAGAGTTTATTATTTTAAACATTGAGATTTTTTTTCAGCATATCCTGAGCTGTGCAAGCATAATAAAAATACATCCTCCATATGCACTAGCTAGAGCTCTGCTAGCACAAGTTATTGAAATGAGAAACTTCCAGCTCAGCTTCTCTGTTAATCTTCAGCGAGCCTTAGAAGAATCTCAGTTTGAAGACAATTAATGCAGTATTTGAGCATTGTGAGTATTGAACTCTTTATTCAGACTATTATCACTTTATTACCTTTATGTAAATAATGTCCAAAAAGGTCAAAGTCTAAAAAGCATTGGAATTAAATTCTGTGGCTCATCAGCATTTGCTTGTATTTGACTGGCTGCTAGTGTTGAAATTGTCATAATGAATTCCAGGCTATTCATAGGCCCAACTTGCTTTTTGGGATTAAATTCAACCAGTTTATTCTAAAGAATTAGCTAAACTTGTGGTAGAAAGTGATGAAATATATAGGATGTATCTCACAGACATTTTATGGTGACGTTATCTCCCAGACAGCTCCCCCAAATCAGCATCTGCCTCTTATTCCCTTTATGTTTTAACTTGTTCAGTTTTTTTCGTCTTGCAGAGTCTAAATATAATTTCAAAATAGTCGTGTTGAGACACTTTTCCTGTTGCTATTAATGCCACTTGCTTCCAAATCATCACTGTCTTTTGCTCAGATTACTTTGCTTTCTCATGAGTGCTCTGCAAGTCCTCTTAAAATGAAATACTTTCACTGAGAAAGTAATATTGGCACATAATGGATCAATTAGGAAGGCATGTGGCATAGAAAAGTGAACAAATCTTAGCCATTTTTGTAACAGTGAAAAACAGCCTCATAACCAGGTTGATATGTCTTTGAATCATTTCTGCATTTGAAATATTTTGACTTAAAATTGACTGTTTTGCAGATGCCTTTATATGTATATATATGACTATAAAAATGTCTATCTGTTTGTCTGTGTGCCTGTAGGTATATCCAGAAGCATAGCTGTGCCAAAAATAGCACACAAACACACACATATGGGCAACACACCAAAGTCTCATGCAGCAAGGCAGCAGCAGAGAATATATGTGCATATATATTTGTATTTATATGTTATGTGTGCATTGTTGTCAGGGACTGAGTAACTGAGGGCACCACTCAAACAAGATGCAGTGCTGAATGCCTCTATGACTGAGGCTAATTCTGGGTGCTTTTTGGTTCAATATTTGCCAGATTAACAGCGTAGGAATTTCATGCTTGGATCTGCAGTTGGAAAGCCCTCGCTGGGGAATCTGCATGGTGGTTTAGGAATTCTTTACGGGATTTATCTTTGTGTGACTATCGTGCTTTCTGTGTAGGCGTCGTCAAGAGGCAAGCTGGTTTGCAATGTGGCACAGATTCAGCTGCCTGTTCCCCCCAGGCTCAGCTTCTGTGCCGAGAGGGTGGCAGGGTCTCTATCACTACAACATGCCTTTAGGGAAGATCCTGACTTCCAGCAGAATTAGCTTATCAGGGCAGGAACTGCCCAGCTGGAATTAGGGGCTGATCTCGAGGTCCAGGATGCTGTCAGTGCCAAGAAAGCAGAAGCTCCTTACTGAAATAGCAGGGTGGGGGTAAGGACTTTTCCAGCTGGATCAAAAAATGGGAATTTACTGCAAGGATTTAACAAGGGAGGGGAAAGAGAAGGGGAAGGGAAGGAAATGAAATGCCCTGTGGGCAGAGTTCCCTGAGGACTCTCAGGCATGGGATGAACTGAAGTGTGGGGCACTGCATGGTTTCCTGATGGTCATTTACGTGGTTTAGGAGGAGAATATTGCACCTGAATCATGGGAAGGATGTGGGGATTTGTGTGTGCCTGATATTTCTTCTTAAAAGGCAAAGTGTAGGTGGCCAGAAGCCCATAATTCTGTGAGTGTGCTTTAACTCTGCTGCAGTATCTCCTGTGTCAGCACCAGCTGTGAGCTTGGGGACAATTGGGTGGCGGGGCTCCAGGTCCCCAAAGTGGTCACAGAGACAATGCTCTGAGAAGGGGCCAGGGAGGCAGAGCAAAGCACGCTTAGTCCAGTGCAACACCCAAAGCTTCTGCAATGAATTAGTTAGACCAGAGCTTCTGCTTCCATGGAAATTGGTTCAAGAATTAAGTGGGAGTTGCACAACTCTTACAGATTGCCAGGCACTGAAGGCAGCTATGGCGCCTTCTAAGATCTTGGCCAGGAAGCCATCATATAAAAGCAGGCTTTAAGTTATTTATGGGCAGGCAGAGCCTAATGTTTCTAATTTTCTAGATAGCTCAGGAGGCCAATCAGATTGGCAACACCAGCAGAATGTGTCAGGAAGTCCCAACTCCTGCTACCAGAAATGAATAAAAAGTGGGTTTGGGGAAGATTTGCAGCGTTTGTGGACCTGGCTGTTCTATCTGTGGGCAGGGAGTTTAATCTATTTTCACGCTCAAGGAGAGGTTGTCTCTGGTTTACAGTCTGCTGTTACATTCCAATTTTTTTAGTGTCAAACTGATATAAACATATTTGTGCTTGATTTTTGATACTTATTGCTGCCCATGCTGGGTTCATTTTCTAATCATGTGGAGGCCATATGTATTCTTTACACATCGACTGTACTGCACTGCAGAATTTATTATCCCATCCTTTAGACTGCTCTTACACGCTCAAAGTCCAGCATTTTTATATGCTGTAGATGCATTTACCGCTGGCGAATTACGAGGCATTGTAAAAACTGTATTTATCCACACAGTTTTCTATAATCATTGTTAAATGGAGACATGTCAAATCTTTCTGAGGAGGAAAACAGAGTCCCTGTAAACACCTGTGCTCCTTTGTGTGTAGGTGTTCTGACTAGCTCAGCTCATGGAAGGAAATGTTCCAAGCAGCTGATGACTGCTGAAGAAGAGATCCAGTGCTGAAATTATCACTTCCTTTGGAGTGACCACTCAGGAACCTTTTTCCTTGAGTTTTGGCTGGGGTCTTACTCAGGAAATAAATGCTAAGTCATAGCCCACATGCATAGTGCATGATGGATGGGCAGAAGTCAGAGCCTTGGGCTCTCAGTGCAGGGACAGCTGGTGCCAAGTTGGTGCTTGGTCTGCTTCCTAGGGTTGGACATCAGGGATGCTGTGCAGGCCTGGGAGTTCGACTGCTGGCTTCAAAATAGTTGTGCCCAAATAATGGTTCAGAGGCAGCATGTTGCCTCTGAGGTCCTTTGACATTGCCCACAGCTACAAGGGAATTAAAGCATTAAAAATGAGGCTGGCAGGGACAGTCACGTTTCTCTTCCTGTGGTGGTGCCCACTGGCCAAAGGAGGTGGGGGAACCACTCTTTGTGAAGCAAAGCAGGTGCCGTGGTCCTGTTTGAGCAGATCTGATAGCATGGCCGAGCTAGTTTTTGACGTGCCCACTCTGAAATGTTTCTCGAGAAGGTTGCTGCATGCATAGGAGTCTCTTCTGTTATGGTTGTGCACGTGGGTGTCCACACACACCTGAGTCTTTCCTCCACCCCCTGACACCTGTCTCCTCCTGCCTGCAGGTACCAGATCCACACGGGCCTTCAGCACTCCATCATCCGGCCGACCCAGCCCAACTGCTTACCTCTGGATAACATCACACTACCTCAGAAGCTGAAGGAGGTCGGGTACTCGACGCACATGGTGGGCAAGTGGCACCTGGGCTTTTACCGCAGGGAGTGCATGCCCACACAGAGGGGGTTTGACTCTTTCTTCGGCTCCCTCCTGGGCAGTGGTGACTATTACACGCACTTCAAATGTGACAGCCCGGGGATCTGTGGCTACGACCTGTATGAGAACGACAACGCCGCCTGGGACCACGACACCGGCATCTACTCCACGCAGATGTACACGCAGAAAGTGCAGCAAATCTTGGCTTCTCACGACCCCGGGAAGCCCATCTTCTTGTACATCGCTTACCAGGCTGTCCATTCGCCTCTTCAGGCACCGGGCAGGTACTTTGAACATTATCGGTCGATAAATAACATCAACAGGCGAAGGTACGCGGCGATGCTGGCCTGCCTGGATGAAGCCATCAACAACGTAACCCTTGCTCTGAAGAAGTATGGGTACTATGAGAACAGCATTATCATTTATTCCTCAGATAACGGTGGGCAGCCGATGGCCGGAGGAAGCAACTGGCCTCTCCGGGGAAGCAAAGGCACCTATTGGGAAGGAGGTATCCGCGCTGTTGGGTTTGTGCACAGCCCCCTTCTGAAAAACAAAGGGTCTGTGTGCAAGGAGCTGGTGCACATCACAGACTGGTTCCCCACCTTGATCACGCTGGCGGAAGGGCAGATCGATGAAGACATCCAGCTGGACGGATACGACATCTGGGAAACCATCAGCGAAGGCCGGCGCTCCCCGCGGGTGGACATCCTGCACAACATCGACCCCATCTACACCAAAGCCAAGAATGGGTCCTGGGCTGCGGGCTACGGGATCTGGAACACCGCCATCCAGTCTGCCATCAGAGTGAACCACTGGAAGCTGCTGACGGGGAACCCGGGCTACAGCGACTGGGTGCCTCCGCAGGCCTTCAGCAACGCCGGCCCCAACCGCTGGCACAACGAGCGCGTCTCCTGGTCCGCTGGGAAGACCGTGTGGCTCTTCAACATCAGCGCCGACCCCTACGAGCGCGTGGACCTCTCCGCCAGGTACCCAGAGGTGGTGAAGCAGCTCCTGCGCAGGCTCTCACAGTTCAATAAGACCGCGGTCCCGGTCCGGTACCCACCGAAGGACCCTCGCAGCAACCCCAAGCTGAACGGCGGGGTCTGGGGGCCGTGGTTCAAGGAGGACGAGAAAAAAAAGAAGTCAGATAAAAGTAAAGGTGCAAGTAAGCAGAAGAAGAACAAGAACAAGAAAAAATCAAGTCGGAAAAAGGGGCAGTCATTCCCCTGCAGTCCGCGTCTTGCTGGTGGGTAGACTCTGAGCACCCTCTTTGGCCAAGTCTGAGTCAGCTTGGACCAACTGTGTTGAACTTCTGATGGAATGGACTACAAATGCCAGTTCTGCACTATGGATGAACGTTGTCATCTGGGAATTTTTTTCTCTGATTTCACCAGCACAAGGTATCTCAACGCTCTTGAGTGTCCACATGACAGACTTTCTCCTCCACAGGATGAATGGTCCTCGCCCATCACCACCACATTCCAGCCAGCAACAACCATAACACCTCATTTCAGGAAACTCAGCTTTGATGGACAAATGGTGCTTCCTTGCCTTATTTAGTTGAAATCATTGGAGAGGGTGGAGATGTTAATGGCAGATGTTCTCAGACTCAGAGATGATTCAGAGAGAGAGAAAGGAAAAGCAAAGCCTGAGAACCTCTGTGGGTCAGTAAGTGTTAGTGGCCAACCTATGACACTATGATACAACACAGCAGAAACATGAAGCCATCAGGGTAACTTCTTAAGAGGTGCTGGGAAGGGGGGCATGATAGGAGGAAAGCTGCTTTCATTTAGATTTTGTCTGTCTTTAATAAATCTGAAATATTTTGAACATTTCCTAGCTGTGCGAAGCTCCCCCCATTTGCAGTAAAACACATGACCAGCTAGCACACACCACGTATAATTTATTATAGGCATAGACAAAAACACATCACCAAAGTGAATGTAATATTTAAACACTTTAACATAACTATACAGCAATATGTAAAAGACATAATTTATTTTACAACACAGTCCTTATTTCTCTCCCATTAAAACCTCCTGGCTAATGCAAGGTACCCCTTTAGGAGTGCCAGGGGTGTTTGGGGGGGTTTTAACTTTGCTATTTTAATTTTATTTCCACTCTATCATTCAGAGTTTTATTTAACAGATCCATATCCTCAGAGTACTGTAAAGCAAGGAAATACTGTATACACTGCTAGGATGAGGAAGGAGAACGATTCAGGTGCGTCACTGCATTGTGTATTTGCCTCCAGTGGTTTTGAATGTAACAAAGGGTTTATTTAATTTAGGAGTCATGTGAATACTGTTCAGTTTCTGTACAGAAGCTAGGACATCTTGATGTTTGGGGGGAAAAGTCTACTTTAAACCTTTTATTTATGTACCTATTAAAATAGTTTATTTTTATGGCATTCATAAAAGTAGTCTGCCTCTTTTTTGCATCCAAGATAGCAATTCTGGCCTAATTTATTTTAAACAAACTCAAGTAAGACTTTTCTTTATAACTGTTATTTTCTTGTGCAGGACTGTTTTATGACATTTTGCTTCTGAAACAGAATTTCTTCCTTCAGCATGTGTATCATTTGAGACATGCTTCCAACTTTGCCCTTTTCCAAGGTGTCTGCATGGATGATGGATGCACGGGCTGGCTGCACGTTCGTGGTGATCTGTGGTAATTGATACAGTACATACACACATAGAAGCTTCAGGGTGAATTATGTTGAGTAAAATTGATGGTTCATTTGTTGCGTAGCTGTAACATATTTTGGTAGAATTTCAAATAAGCTTTCTTTTCGATGGTGTCTCGCTTGACTCAGAAATCACATTTATATAGATGGATTACAGCTGAAACATTCCTAAAATCAGTGCACACGGAAATCTGAATGATGTCCAACGCTCCAACACCCCCTGCCCTTTTTAAAAGGAAACTAACTGCAGGTATGTACTGCCAAGACCCAGCAAATTGCTTATTTACAGCCATAAAGCAGCATAAAGCTGTCATTAATAAAAACAGAGAAACAAGTCCGTCAGATTTAGAGTTACTTCTGGAACGAATAGACTGGGGGGAACACAGAAGTGACTTCTTGAATAGCTGCATATAAATAATAATTACAAAGGGATGATGTCTATCTGCATAAGTGATTAATATTGTCTCTTATTTTTCATACTGTGTGGCCCTTCCAGTGACTAATTAATTTCTTAGAAATCTGTCTAGCTTTGCTTCAGATCCAGGCTATTCAATGAGTAATAAGGAACTCACATGTTCTCTAATTTCTCACTTTTTTTGTGTGCCATTGATGTCCTTAAAAGAAATGAGAATAATGCCTTGAGATATTATCTTCAAAAATGTGATGTATAAAATTCGTGCCTGTGAGAAAATACACTCCATTTTCCAAGGTCATTTTAAAAAGACCAGAATTAGGTGTGTAAGCTAAGCTATATATAGAGATGGACTAAGACATTTTAATTTATTTTGGCATAATAGCAACAAGGCAGCGTGATAAGGTGTTACCCTCAGAGGCTCAATTATTGCCCTTTCCCATGAAAGTTTTATGGTGGCTTGGGCTTTTATTGGACCGGAGCAACCAGAGAGCGTTGTTCTCTGACAGCATTTCATTCTATAATTATTTATATCTGTTCTCTCTCAGGCGAAATGGGAGTCCTTGAAAGTACACGGTGCAAGGCAGAACAGTGGATATTAAATGAACGTACGCCAGGAGTGTTTGTAGGGTACATGGGGGGAGAGCACTGCCCTTGGGTTTGGTTCTTGGATGTGGTGTAGGCAGAAGGTGGGGTTGGAGTGGTTCAGAAAAGCCCCTCGTTTTGGAAGCCCTTCCTGAACGTTGTGCTGAGGGGCATCCCCTGTGAAAAATGTGGGGTGTGTGCTGTCAGGGACCCCATGCTCTTCCACTCGCACAGCACAGAGGGCTGCAGGTGTGCAAGGTGTGTGTCCCGGGGAGGGCTGGGTGGGTGAACCCTGACACGGGGATTGGGAAGCCACAGTGACGCTCACACCTCTGGGGACACGGCGTGCTCTCGTGCAGCTCTGCTCAGATCCAGTTCAAAGCCCTCCCGGTCAGTTTGCTAACGGTGAGACCATTGTACCGTCGTCAGTCGCTTCTTTAATGCTCATTATTGCTGTTACTCCTGTTGTGCTCTCCTTTTTTAGTTTGACTCCCCTGCCCGGTGGGAGGGAGGATCCCACAACGTGGGTTACCTGGGTTATCTGAAACTTGTTATATATTTTTGTGCTCGGCCTGGCCTGGAACGAACAACAGAGTCCCACACGGGTTCAAAGACAAACTGTAGAACGTGTGGGTAAATAAGGTACTCGGCAAATTTCAAAGCAATGACCACACGAAGTAAGGGCTCTTCACAAGCTTTAGGTTGTCCAGACACAGCAAGGCACTTGCTAAGGTATTGAGTGGCACCTTTTACTCTGGCTTGCAGTGTGTTTGTATGGCTGCTATTTGGGGTGAGTGCAGGGGGCCAGGGGGGCTATTTTGGGGTGAGGACAAGGGGCCAGGCCGCCATTTTGGGGTGAGGGCAGGGGGGCCAGGCGGCCATTTTGGGGTGAGGGCAGGGGGGCCAGGCC
>JAWWMP010000132.1:2430544-2463818 GCA_035047865.1 Dendrocincla tyrannina | reverse complement strand
GCAGTGTGCCCATGCGGCCATTTTGGGGTGAGGGCAGGGGGGCCAGGCCGCCATTTTGGGGAGAGGGCAGGGGGCCAGGCGGCCAGTTTGTGGTGAGAGCAGGGGGGTAAGGCCACCATTTTGTTTGAGTGCAGGGGGCCCGGCTGCCATTTTGTGTGAGGACATGGGGGCCAGGCGGTCATTTTGTGACAGGACAGGGGGGCCAGGCCGCCATTTTGGGGTGACAAGACAGGGGGCCAGGCCGCCATTTTGTGGTGAGATCAGGGGGGCCTAGCTGCCATTTTGGCATGAGGGCAGGAGGCCAGGCTGCCATTTTGTGACAGGACAGGGGGGCCAGGTGGCCATTTTGAGGTGAGGGCAGGGGGCCAGGTGGCCATTTTGGAGTGAGGAAAGGGGGGGCCAGGCAGGCATCTTGTGTGAGGACATGGGGGAAAGGTGGCCATTTTGGGGCAGGCTGTGGATCACTTCATCATTTTTGGTAGGGACATGGGGTCAGTGCATTGTTCCCGGGGCATTCATGGGTCACTCTTCCATTCTGGGGCCACCACCCCTGTGTGTCCCTGAGGCACTGATTCCTCACAGTGGCATTCTTCAGTGCACATGGGGCTGCTGGATCCAGCAACTTTTACTCCAAAACTGGTTCAGGAAATCTCTGAAGAACGAAAGAAAGGAGATAACTTTTAGTTTGTTTTACAGAATCTTTTTTTTTTTTTTCAGATAAGGAGAGGTATGAACAAAGGACTGTTCCTTCATTGACTATTGATGTGCATTTTACACAAACACTGGAAAAAATACTTGTTGATTTTAGTATGGATTATTCCCAGGTTAACAGCAGGTTCCTTTCATCATCTCAATTTAAACCCAGTGAACACTCATCAGCAATGTACAAGCAAAGTGAGTAAAATCTAGTTTACTTCATACTACAGATAGTATAAAATAAACTCTGTGTTAGGTCTGCTTGTCCAAAAGGTAATGTTAGCTCAGAGGAAGACACTGGAACTTACAATGTGCCTGCTGACTGCTGACTTAATGAATTGTACTCTCAGGACAGCAGTAACTTTTCTGTGGCTGCTCTCAGTCTTTCATTTTCTCCTTTCCTAGAATGTGTACTCCAAAGAATGTGTTCCCAAGGGGAAAAAAGAGCATAAGATTTAATTTAGCAGTTAAATTACACAAGCTGCACTTCAGCATCCCATTTCTGTTCAGAGTAGTACTCAATAATGTACTTGATTTCCTTTCTGTGGAGCATAAGTCGAGGTCTTGATGAAGTGGAGGATTTGTGTCAAAAGCAGGCCAGTGTGAAAACAGAAAAGTGTTCTCATTCCCTGAGTTATGCTTGTTTTCACCTCTGCCAAGCTAATGACAATAAATAAAAATATAGATAACAGCATTAAAGAAGATACAATTATGTGCCTGGATTTGAATTAATGTTGCAAGAAAGGTATAGTCCATGATATGGTTAAAAGTTACGTCATAAATTCCATTGGTTGCAGGTGTAATCAGGGCAGCTTTGCTGAAGTTTAGCTTGTGACTGAAGTAACAGAACTGATTAATGGCTGTTTTTGTGAATTTCCATAATGAGGGTAGAATAGGGTCCTGAAATGTCATACCAGCATAGCCTGAGAGATACATTTTTGTAATTCCTTGTGAACATCAGAGTCCCAGTAAAAGTCAAGTGTTTAATCACCTGAAATTAGTGCAGGCTGTGAGGTTTGTTGTTGTTCCCTAGATTTGCTTTAAAAGACCACTGTTGAGCATTACTTGGCAAGGGCATTAGACTAATTCCTTTCAGGTAACCAAGATGTATTTGTATTTTTGAAGAGGGCTGGAGAAGGAGGGGAAGTGTGGCCCTATGAGGAGAGGAGGAGTACCGAGCTATGACCAGTGTCATACTTTGAGGGAAGAAATTACAAGTTGCTTAAAAAGAACATTTTGGGAGAGTGAACCGCATGTCACTAAAGAAATACTTCATTTATCATCATGTGATTTTCTTCTTATAAAACCCAACCTTCAAATCTCTGAATATTGGCAAAACTTGAAGGTCAGGGCGTAAGTAGTAATTTCTTACCTCTGGGCAACACTTCTAAGAAAAGTCTTTCTCTGACAGCATATCTTACTGATAGTAATTGGTTCCAGTTTTATTGGGGTTTTCATTAGCAGATTCCATTACATTTTGTCACTCTGGATGGAGGGAATACAGTTAGTGTTGATAAAGAGAGTATTTTGGGTCAGTGGAGTTTATCTTTACCAAATCATTTGGGCTCTCAAATGATCCCTGAGCAATCTCTTAGCAAGTCCCTTTTCTAATATCCTTAAACAATTGATCTCTCATTACTGTGTGGCTATGGAGGATTTGAAAGAAATCCACAAAAGGGTTTGAAGAAGTGCAGAGGGAACACACAGCCCTGGCCTTCAGCCCTGATGACTTCAGCAGCTCACAACCTTTTGTCTTTAAACGTGATTTCTTTGAGATTTTTACTGCCACTAGATATTTTTTTCCTCTTCTCTTTGCAAGCAAAAAGGCTACATGATTAATTCTGCTTTCAACATGGGATGTGAAAGTCTGCTCAGAAACCCCCTGCATGGAATGGCAGCAGAGAAGAACAAGAAGTGCCTGGTTTGTGTCAGGGGGAACAGGCTGTGCTGTTTCCAGTGCTCTCCTCAGCCTCCCACAGCCCTTAACAGCAGTCATTAAACTTTCTAAAGTGTGAGCGTGCCAGGATCCAACGGTTATCCCAGATAATGAGCGAGTCTAGGTGCCCTTTGTGGTTCCTGTCCTTCTCTGTCATCACTTTCTTACTCCCACACACTGACTGAACTGGGGGCATGCTTTTACTGAAATCAGTGGAAGATGCTCAGCAGGCTGAGATCTCAGTGACATCTGTCTCTTTCCCATACATGCCAGCAGAGACCAGCATGAGGGCTGGCACTAGGAGACAGTCCTTGAAGGCCAGCTAAAATCAAGTCTTTGTGCTGTTAGCCGTGGTTGTTCCTCAGAGCCACACAGCAAACATTTCCTACAGCATAATCCTCAGTTCAGCTAAATTCCTAGGCAGACAACCTCTCTCATTGTCCTCTCCATTTGTGCAGCAGCCCTGTGGCACACCACAGTGTCTTGCTAAAGACACGGGATTCAGGTTGCTCTTTCCTGTCTTTGTCTTTAATTCCTATTTCATTACTCACACCTTACTCTAGTTAAACTCTGTTTAAATAGAAGGTAACTGTTTCTCGAACTAATTCTAATTTTAATCAGAGAAAATATTAATATATTACTTCCTATTGAAAATGTCTTACAGTGGTTAATATCTGAGTTAACACTGAGTTAATATGCCTTCTTTCTAATTAGATTTTTTGTTTGGCTACAGATTCCAGCCTTATGTTATTTTTATCCCCAAGACAAAGAGTCCTTTGGCATCTGGTGTTTTCCTCCTATGATTGTACATCTGTATTCCAACATCTAATTTTTTCAGAAGCCGAGCAGGTTGGCTCCATAGAATCTAATCATTGTGTGGCACTTTCTCCAGTTCCCACGCAAAAGCTGAGGCTTTTTTGCACAACTTCTCCAAATTTTCAGTAGACTGTGAAAAATGTGGACATCAGAAGTGAATAAAAGATCCAATATTAGTGTCACTGGAACTCTCCAGGGGAATTTCACCTCCTGAGGAGGAAGGAGCTCTCCCCATACTCTGCCCTGTGGCTGCTCTGAGCCTAGAGCATCCCCTGCTGCTCTGGGCTCGGGATGGCACCCCAGGCAGGGAACTGCCTGTGCACTTTGTGTTTGGTTTTGTTGGTCCATGTCAGGCAGTCTTTTACTCCTTAGGTGTCGGTTATTCTTCTAAAGAAAAAAAAAGCCTCTCAAGTTTGAAACTGTCCCAGAAAAAGGATTTCATGTGCTCTCACAGCATTTCCATTCTTTGTCTCATCTCCTACAGCCATTTTCTAAAAGCCCTAGTTCTGAACAAAAGATGAAAATATAGAAAAGAAAAAGGATATAGAATAAATGCTCTTACTGTATTTTATATACCAAAATGTACTGACAGCAGCCATGTCTATAATGTCTAATTCAGGAAAAATGCAGATGTTCTTCTCTAAGGAGTTAATTTCCAAAAGTCACTTTTCCCTGATTTCCAGAGGGTAGGCTCTTTTGATTCCCACTTATTTAAATCAGAGATATTATATTTATTCAGATGTAGCCCCCAGGGTCTGTTGCATAACTGGAGTGGTTTAGTGGTTGCATTTCCCAACAGAACATGTTGAAGATCTTGTAGGTGAGTAATCAGTGCCATAAAATAGCTGCCCCATTTCCAAGGCTATGGACAAATCCTCATTCTCATTTTTTCTGGTTCTCAATGTAACAAGGTGGTCTATCACTGCTGAATGAGGAAATGCACTCCATCCATCTTCTCATTCCAGAATTATTCAGTCTGTAATTGCCTAGTGATATTATTTCCCCAAAGGCCATATATTCTATACTTTTTTCACCATGTAATTTTGAGAAAATATAAACAGGAGTAGAGTTGTCCTGCAAGGACAGGTGTCGGTACTGCTGGAAACATTAACAGCTTTAACAAGGAAAATGGGACAATTTGGGGAGTTTGTAGTTACTGCTGTGCACAGGTCCAGGTGAGATGCACACTAGCTTAAATGGCATTTGGGGAATTACTGAGGTAGGTGTGATAGCAGTGAACCAAATTGCTCATTACAGGGATCATTACAGGGAGGGGAGGTGAAAGGAAACCAGTTTAGATGTAAAGTTACCAACACTTTTGCTTTATTCCCAGAGGAAAAGACATGCCAGTGACTCTCTTCTATGTTGTCTCCTGAGACAGAAGACTTCCCCAGGTATGAATGTGTTTTCAGTGCTGTCACTGGGATTCATCCGTACACTACTGCACCTGGTTCCTCAGTTCACCTTAAAGAAACAGAGAAAAACTACCTTTTTGTTGTCCACCCTGCATTTCCCCACCATGACACCTCAGTGATATCTTTGGGGTGTACCCCCTGTTACGACCACATCGGGTTCCTCCTGGTTCATCCAGCCCTCCACCTCTCCTTCTCCCCTGGAGTTTTATGTCTTGTTTGTTTTCCTCTTCACTTGGAATTTTCATTTATTTTCCTTGAGAGCAGCAGTGCTGGTTTTTAAGTGCTGTGCATATCTCCTGAGCCACAATGCACAGTAAACAGGTTACCCTGTGCAACTCAGTGGAAGATTAAATCCATGCTTTTGTTAGCAAGTGGGAGCACAGGCTTTAGCTAAATTATCCCGAGTGCCTTTGCCTGACCATCTGTTTCCAATGGAAATGAATCTTTGGCTTTAATTATAAATCTCTTATGAATATTACTTTTCTTTTCTTTTCCAACCCAATCTGCCCTTTAGGAGATTGGTTGAACTCTCCCTGTGTTGTCTGAAAGGTGGGTGGGATCACCAGCGTGGCTGATACTGTGATTCATTTTCTTAATTAGCCTTCCTGTTAACGATTTTAAATCTATTTATGCACTTGCTGCAAGTTGAAGCAAAAATCTGTGTTAGCAAACTGTGTTTATAAATTTGCTACAGATACTGTGTTATGAAGCAGTCCAAGGACAAACATGTTAAACCATATGGAAAATCCACCCCAATCTTGCTTAATTGTTCCAATGTTTAATTACCCAGATCATTAGAAATGTGTGCCCTCTTTCTAATTGTTTTTTCAATTCTAATTTTCTGGTCTAACCCTCAGATCATCTTATAATTTTTTATGTTCCTTACATGATTGAGACCAAACACAAAAACCTCCAGGTGCTGTTCTCCAGCAAAGAATTACTCATCCCAGTAAGGATTTGTCATTAAAATGCTTTATAGTTTATTAATGTTTTCCAAAGAAAGGGTGAAGTCATTCTTTTTATTTTAAATTAAATGGGGGGCCAGGGGGAAGAGCACATAGGGCTCTGGGTTGGGGTGTCAGGGGAATCCTTATTATTCTGGAGCTCTTCCCTTTTACCTGGTAAAGGATTGGGAAGGGAGGTGCTCACATCTTCTGCACTGCAGGGCAACATCTTGTTTTATGACCAAGAAAGAAAAGAAAAACACACCAAGTTACGCTCCTGGCACCTTTTCCAGCTCCACTGGAGAGCTTGGCCCTTGCTAGTCAGCAAGAAGACCTTGAGCAAGAGAGGAATGTGTTCCTGCCAAGCTTTCTTCCTGAGCAGAGGCCAGCTTGTAGTAAAGTGGTGTGGAGATGAGTCAGTGCAAAATGGACGTGGGTAAGCACTGTTGCCCTCTGTCTCCAGCTGCATTTACTGCTTCTTCCAAGAACCACCGGGGGGTAGGGATTGAGGACTCCTCACTGAAATCCTGGGCTGTGTGCTGGTCTTCTTTAACTTTTGCCCCTGAAAATTTCAGTTCCCATCCCTCCTCTTCATCAGCTCCTTATCGATTTAGCTCATTCTCTTCAAAGGATTCCCAGTTTAGAAGGGTGCCAGATTTTGATCTTCTTGCAGGTTATTTTCTCTCCAGAATGACCAGGGTAACTTTGATCAAAACCCATTGTATTGGAATGTTTTCATAGCCACTGTCATTTGAGTCACTGTTGCTGCAGGGGTTTAAGAGACATACAGATGTGGCACTCTGGGGACATGGGTTAGTGGTGGCCTTGACAGTGCTGGGGGAAGAGTTGGACTCGATGATCTTGGGGGGCTTTTCCAATCTAAATGATTTTATAAGTCTATGAAATTCCTAAATCCCAAATTCTGCCATCCTAGAACTTGCTGCCATTGTTTAATCAGCCTGTGGGTTTTCTTCCTGTATTATTTCACTCTACTAAGTGTTTGTACAGAAAGTGTATCTACACCGAATGTTCATACAGCCTTTAAAGGAGTCCTGGGAAGGTTTAGCTGTTCCTTTATAGAATTGGAGAGAGAATATGTTCAACCCCCCATTTCTGTACTAAGTTCAGTGAGTGAAAGTGATTCACTGTGATTCATTTTCATTCTCATTCCCTCCCAAGCTGTGTTCTTCCCTGGAAAGTGCAATATATCTTTTCATGTTCTCCGTGAATACTGTGGCTGTGACTTCTTTCTCCATGTTTCTCATTTTTAACAGCAGGGCCTGTGAAGAACAGGCACCTGAGGAGCATGAGAGAAAAGCTGGGATTGTATCTGGAACCAGCTCTCTGCATCTCTGGGAGAAAAATAACCAGCTCTTGGAATAAGGGATGATGCTCTGAGGATTGTTCAGCTGGACCTAAAAGTTTCTGGGCTGTGAAATGTAAAATACAGGAAATGTAGGATTAGAGAAGCAGGACCTGGAAGGTAACTACAGAGTTCCCTGCAAATGGAGACTCTGGCTTCACACACTCAGCCTCTGGGGAAAAAATACAGATGGAATTGGCTTGCAAAGCGGAAAAGATGTCAATTCTTCATCCAGTTTTGAAACAGAAACCCCCTCACAACAGAAGCATTCATCTGGATTTTCACACCAGCAGATGCCTGTTTAAAACATGTATTCTTAATCATTGCCTATGTGTATATTTGGTACAAAAACAGATATTTATGCAGCAAAAGATAAGCCAAGAGACTTGTTAAGTATTATCATATGATGTTAGCAAAGTTACTGTCACAGCAAGACAAATAGTTGTGTTAGGCATCCTGGCCCCGGAGTTTTGGGACCTCTACTTTTCCACCCACAAATCCCTCTAAATCGGTGGCTTCTGGGTGTTGATGGCTCGTGTTAGGCCCTCTCTCTACATAGCACACCTAGGAAAGGAGGCTTGGGCTATCTGTTTCAGGTTCCAGCTGCTGTGCTTGGGGATGTGAGCAGTGTGCTCAGGCTCATTTGATCCGCAGCACTTGGAAGCTGTGCCCACAGTGACACCACAGACAACGTTCCATGTGAGACCCAAGCGCTGGAACTCCTCGGCATCAAGCACAGCCCGTGTGAGAGCTCAGGAGCAGTTCCAGAGCTGACTCCAACACGTCTCCTTGTTTTTCAGCTGCTGACAAAGAGGTGGTTTTCACCAAAAAAAGTCACAAATGAAGCAGATGTCCTTGGGGGGAGCTGGGGATGGAAATATTTCTCATGTGAGCCATCGCACACACACGGACTGGAGGCTGCTCTGGGAGGTTCCTCCAGGGACCAGCGACCTTTCCTGCAGGTCGTGGGGAGCAGAGCTTTTCCCTGCCTGGAGTTCTATGGGTGAAACATGATACACTGCTTGACGTGGAATTCTCAGGCACACAGAGGATAAAGTCCTACAGGTCTATATTTCCCCAGGCTAAGAGAGGACAGCACTTTTTTAAAGCATGGATAAGCCAGCTATGCTACTGTGTCACTTCAGTTGTTTCCAGCTACAGGCAGAGATCCAGAGACATCCTGGATCCAAAAGATCCATTCTGGATTCCTAAAGGAGGAATCTTCCTTGTTAAGCCCTCTCATTTCTTCAGTGTAACACAGCTAACCTGAAATACTCTGTTTCTTTTAAATTCTGTTTGCTTTTGAACTGCTTTCATCTAAAGTGTGAAATTCCAAGTCCCTGTGAAAAAGCTGTCTTAGGAATATTCTTGGCAATGCTGCAAGCCGAAAGTACAGGAAACCTCACAAGAGAGTTTGTTCCAGCAACTCTGCCATCCACGTTTCACAGCTGCAAGGACATCCACAGCAAATCCAAACACTGGCTTTTCCCTTTAACAGAGCCTTGCTGAGGTACAGCTACCCGGGACACATCCCTGGAAGTGTGCAAGGCCAGCTTGGACGTGGCTTGGAGCAGCCTGGGCCAGTGGATTGTTCCTGCAGAGGAAGAATGGAGGAGACATGAGGCTGAAGCCTGACTGCCCCTGAAGAGGCCAAGCCCTGGTGACTTTGCCATGGAAATACAGAGCCTTTAGTGCTTCACCAGCTCAGGGATTTACAGGGAATAAATGTGATTCAGAACTTGACTTGTCTTCACCCTGTGTTTAACTGCCCCCTTCCTCGAATGACACAGGACCTCAGCTGGGGCTTGTCTATACAGTTTTGTTGTTCCTCAGGGTACCCCTGCAGGGCAGGTGGTACAGCCAAAGGTACATACTGACATGTGTGCTGGCATAATTGCTCTTCTGTTTGGTTTGAATCACAGTTTTCCTTCAAGTTTGCAATACAACTAACACTTTTCGAGCTCGTCACTTTCAGAATTATTTTGCTTTTAGGCAGTAGAGGTGTTGTTTATTTATTGGTATTACTGAATTTTCTCATTTCTCTATTGGAAATGACAGATATTTTTTCCTAATCCTGGCAACTGTAATAACCTTGTAATTCTGAACTTGCTGTTTAACCCACTGTGGTTTATTTAGGAAAAACCATCAGAAAGGTCTCACACAGTTTAAAAAAATACCTGTATAGGAGTGTGATTGTGGATGTGTGTGAACAGTGAGCTGTGTCAGCAAACAGTTCATCAGTAATTCTTACGCAGAAGTCTGACTTGTTATTTGCTAATATATAATACTGGAATAACACAGATTTCACAGGGCAAATGAAGTGGTGAGTAAAACTTCTGTGAAAATGCAGAGATTTGGCTCAGTAAATTAGAATGCTTTACTACCAGCCAGAAAACTGCAGTAAATGGGCAAAGGCACCAGGCTGGTGGATTTATTGTAAGTAAAGTGTAATCTCTAAGTGAGAATGAGTGTTGACGGTAAGTGATGAGATGTGAAGTCTGACTGGCACAGGGTTCAGGAATTAAAAGTTGGCCTCAGCTGTAAGAATAAATCACACACAGAAATATAATTTTGATACATTTCTGTTCCAGCTTTTGAGGATACAGCACCAACTCCCAAAAGGCATCCTGGAGCCTGTCTTTATTTTGGGATGCCTCAGCTCCAGCTGGATTCAGACAGAAGTTAATTAATAGCCTTTAATTATAGCCATGCCAAAGGCTTGTGTCAAACGGCGTAAGTCAAAATGGAGTGAAAGTCAATTCACAGTCTTCTGAAACAACTTTCCCAAATATATTAAGCCTAAGGAAATATCTCAATGCATTCTTAAGGTATTTCAGGAATAAGAGATACTATTTTCTTGCAAGAAGTGACTTTAAAACAGAAAACAGTAATCATATAGAAGGGCAAATTATTAACAAATACTTGATTGCACAAAGTACTCCTCTTTAAAAATTTTCCTGACTGTCCTGACCTTTTCTTTTTCTCACTTAGCTGATCTGCATGTTCTGGGTTATGAGTTGAATTGGGTGTAAAAACAATTGAAAAACAACTCCCAAGTCTTTCAGGATGACTGAAGAAAAACCAGATGTACCAGTTAGAAGATAGCTATGCACTAGTAGGGAATAATATATAGCAAGCTACAGGGGGAAACACTGGGAAGAGGGAGTATACATTTTCCAGTTATTATATTATCTTGTGAAGTATCAGTGAAGTATGAACATCAGTTAACTGATTAGACAGAGATAAAATTTACTAAATATATTCAAGATAGAAGAGACTTGATAACCTTTTTTTCTCCCGGAGTGGATATAACATCATAAAGAGGGAACATACACTTTCATCTGTTGCTAAGGTATGATTTTTTTCTTCTTTTTCCTTCATTTTTTTCTGGATGTAAAATAAATAATCCATGCAGAAAATGGAAAGTAAAGGTGTAAGGACTGAAGGCTTTAAATCATACAATCAGCAGTGGAAGGAGTAAAGAGAATCCAGGTCCAGTGCCGTGAAAACTCAGGCAGCATGGCAGGATTTGGCATTATGGGATGCAACAGCCAAGGGAATGAGTTGGAAGAGGCACAAGTTGCCCAGTATTGGCATCCACCATATATGGTAAGTGTATTCTAATATCCTTTTCACATATTGCACATAATCAAGTGTTTTTTCCTGGGAAGGTGTGGGAGTTGTAAATCGGGAATGAGGATGTTTTTCAACAGTTGCTCATCCTTAGGAGGAGAAATGCTTGGAAAAAGTTGGCATGTCCAGTCTAAGCAGCAAGAACTTTCCAGGCAGGTGAGATGCAGAGGCACAAGGCAGGTTGCACACTCTGATTCTGCTTTCCTAAACCATGACAAGACTTCTGTTTAATCCCTGCACGTGCCCAGAGTGCAGCTCTCCGTGTGTGAACGGCTCCACTGCGCTTTCCTGCTGCGGTGCCTCAGCACTCCCTGGGATCAGGCTCTTCCTGCCCCTCAGACAGCTGCTTGTCCTACTGCAAACACCACCCTTTGGGATAAACAGAGCTCCCAGAGGTCTGCAGGGGCTGCAGTGGGACATGGTCACTACACAGGTGCTACAAACATATCTACACCCCTCCCAAATCTCTGTTATTGCTCAGAAAGCATCAGCACAGACCAGTGAAACGACAGGGGGGTTTAATAACTTGGCTGGAATCTCTGTAATGACTCTCAGCATGCAATAATATTTTCCCCTTGGAGTTTGGAGAGTAAGAGTTAAGAGAGCTCAAATCCTGTATTATTCTGGGCAGCTGCAAAGGAAAGTATTTTGTGTTTGGTGGAGAGGAATTGCTGGAGTGTGTATTTTAAATTGAAAGTGTTCACCAAACTGAAGTGGTCTAAATTGAAACTATCATGGTTGTTTACGAGCTTTAGTATTTCATTTAGTTTGACCAAGAAGGGGGGAAATTAATAGTAAAAAAGAAAAGAACGGCACACACAGAGTTTACTGTCTTTGTACTCTTTCAGCAAAGTGGTTATTGTACTTTTTATCTGCAGAAAGTGAGTCCAGACCTTGTTTAATTCCTGTAGTGATATGAATATTGTGACTGCAGCGATTTCTATCAAATTTTGGTGGAACAGCTCTTGAGTTTATGTGAACTGTCAGGGGTTCTTAGGCTTTCTGGTTCTCATTGTATTGGTGACTAAGTTGTTAAAGCCTAAAGGGAATTTTTGCTTTAGGGGATAGAGACAACACTGAAAATTACTTAGAGTCAAGAATAAAAAGGTATTGTATAATGTCAAGAATGTAAGAAACTTGCTGTCTTTATAGGAAGGCAGAGAGAATAAATATACAAGTGGTGGTTTAAATGCTCTTTTATTGCTTTGATTTCTCAATTTCAGCAGCTGGTATGGCTGTTAGAATCCTTCTATTATTTACATTAAAAGGAAAGGAGAGAAGGAGGAGGAGGACATCTGGGGAAAAATAATAAAAGAGAAAACCACATTGAAGCTGTTGGGAAAGTGATTTTTCTTTCTGAGTACAGAAATTCAGTTGGGTCATAAATGGGGTCACATAAAGATAAATGTAAAGAACCCCACCAAATACAGTGTATGCTGCTTGTTCTGTGATTTTATGGCTTAATCTCGCTGTCTTTTCCTGGGAAGTGCCCCATATGCTGTGGTTAGTCCTAGTGACAGCTGTCATTTGGTGGTGGTTCCTCCGGAATGGCTCCAAGCGATCACATAACCCAGCCTGCTCTCCTGCTATTCCCAGCTCTTCCTTGTTCCCTCGTGCCTTTCCCTTCAGGTCAGAACTTCCCTCTCTGACCAGCAGATCCCTGTGTCTGATAGGGAACAGCCACTGACCAGTTATCTTTATCTACCCACTCTGCCTCCAGTAGAGGGAAAATGGTAACGCTTCATGGTTTTTTTTCATGACCCATCATAAATCTGTCACTTTGAAAAATAAGAAGGAGTTAAATTAATTACTCTCATATTGATTCCCCTTGCCCACATTCATTAGAGGATCCTGTCCCTGCATAAAGCCCCCAGATACCGCTCTGGCAGAGAAATGCATCACCTCCACCACAGGACTCATTCATATTTCATTGTTTAAAGTGGTTTCCTCTGTAAATATTTCATAGATGATGTATATGGATGAATATTGAAGCAGAAAACTTAAACCTTGGCTGCAGACTTTCAGGGTTCCTGATGAACTGTTTTAATCAGGAAAGAACTAACAGCTCACTCCTAGCACAGGCTGATTGGGTTTTTACAAATGGTGAGCATTTGCTTAAATACCAACATCTGTCCAAATTCTGGTCATTAACAAACGGCATTAATTAGCAAATGCTTGCACACAAGACTGTGGCAGTGCAGGCTCACCTGCACACAGGTCTTATTATTCACATCACCATCTGTTATTTGAATCAAAATTGAACCTGTATCTCAGGATGTAGAACAGGGGAGATGTCCATTAATTTGTTCCACACTTCTAATACCTGACAGCAAAGCCCTTGAGTGGCTCTTCATGTATTTATTACAGTTACTGTTCCTTTACACTTCAGCTGGTTCAGACAGACCCATGTGCTCTAGGCTTTTTATTTACTGAGAGGATGGGGATGGCCACAATGTGAGTAAAGCCTTAGTAGCTTATGGAGTAGTGACCCAGGAAGAGTCTGGTGTGGAAATTGATAGCAAACCTAAACATTACACTTGTAATCATGTAGGGGCCATCAAAATTAATTGTACTTGAGCACAAACTGTTGAAAAGCTAAATCTCTTCAGGGAAGGATTTGTGGAAGTGCAGTATTCCTCTGGGAACCGTGCAAATCTGCATTGCAATAGCCTGTTTCCTGAGGTTTCCTCAGGGATCACAGAGAATTTATAGGAAGGCTGTAGTTTTTTGTAGTCCCACCGCCTTCACCAGCTGCACAAAATTCCTCCTTGAATGACTGCATTCCACAAAAGCAATTACAGAAAGTGCTGGCGTTCTCATTTTCATTTCTTTTGGTTGTACTACAGAGACACCTTCTCTCTAGGAAGCACCCGGACCGTGCACATGCCATGGTGGAGAAGAGCCTGCACTCTAATCCTTTGCACTGAGGATATTTGGAAAACCCTATTATGCTTTCAGGATGTTTGGAAAATGCTGTTATGTTTGCATGCACGTTGTATACAGCTGAATTGGAACAATGTTTGTGATTTTCTAAGAAGAGTTAAAAAGAGCATTGACTTGTGCCTGTGGTGGGTGGGACTGGATACCCAAAGCCACACAGACCAGAGATTTAATTCCTACTCTTATCTCTTCTAGTGTTCTTGCCTGGGAATTCACTCCCCATCAATACAGACAAAAAAAAAAGGCTCTTTTCTTTTAAAGCAACAGCACACAAAGAAGGCAAAACCTGACCTCATTTGTTGGTAGCAGCGCTGAGATGAACTGCAGCTCTGACCTATTTCTCCAGAGTTACAATTATCTGTTGTAATGGTACCATTTTGCTTCTTAAATCCTGGATTATTGTAATTTGAGATTTACAGAAGTTATTCCTTCTCTGGTTACAGACCTCGGTCCTTCAGGGGCAAGCCAGTGGGAAGGGAAGATGAACACAGACAAGGCAAGGGATCAAGGCATAAGGAATTGGTAATTTTTATGTTAATATTTTTATAGATCTATATAATTTAATAAGCTATCTACGTAATCTGTATGCTTAATTTCATGTATATATAAAATATATTTGAATTATTTCTAATATATATTTTTAAAAAGTACTTCCATATCCCTATGTATCCCTCCATGGAATGATCTAAACCAAGGTCACATGGTGAGGGATCTGGGTTTTGTTCAGTTTCTGGCAGACTGCACTTTGCTGAGACATGCTCAGCCTCTCTGCACCATGGGAATGATAAATATAAGAGACTTGAAGAAATCAAGTTCTTAGATATTCAGAACCAAACCCCTTGGAGAGAGAAGTTGACAGAGCTGCCTTTAAATCAATTTAATACTTGCTTAAATCAATGGAAGGAAAGTGAATTACACTGCATGAGGATCTGGTATTTAGAATCTGATTTCATTTTTATTTATTAGCAGTGTATCCAACCTCACAGAACAAATGTTTTTCCCCCCTGAGTTTTATACTTGTCTGTGTCACCGAAATGAACAGAAAACATGTTCCTATGTTTTCCTCAAGTCAAATTTCGTTAGAGAATTTTCAGTCTTCAGAACATTCAGTGGCCATGGCTGGGTTTTGTCAAAAGCTGGACTTGATGATCCTGGAGGTCCTTTCCAACCTTAGTGATTCCATGGTCCTATGGCTTTTGTTGATTTACTCGTGGAGGTGTTCACAGCAACACTGTGCTGGTAACAAACACTGAGTCCTGCCAGCCCAGACACACAGAAATCATGAGCTGAGTTCTCACCAAGCACAGGATCAGCTCTAAAACTTGACTTTTCAGGGAAAAAACCCCAACAAGACACACAAACAGAACCAACTCCTATCTTTGTATTTACCCTCTGCTTTTTAGTGCATGTTAAGCTTTGCCCCAGCCCATAAACACTGATGAAACACTTAACAACATGACTCTTCCACAGTTATATGCCAAATGCCATAAACTGAATTCCCCACTGTCACCAAGAACAGTGCCCAGACCATTCAGGCCACGCATTCCACATCGGCTGGACTTGTTTTATTCAATCCTCTTATTTCTGCATGCCTTCAGTTAATGGAAATCATTCCCTTTTGCGCCTCAGATCCACTCTAAGTAAACTGGTTGTTAAGGGCTGCCTTTCATCCCTGTCAGGGAGATGCCACGAGCACCACCCATGGAATCCATGGATTTTAAAGAGCACCAGCCCTGCCGTGGCTGCAGGAGGCTGAGGTCAAGCAAGGACAAGTAAACTACAACTGCAATTGCTCTTAGTGAGAGGCCTCGTTTGTTTCTGGACTCCTGTGTGAAGTCATTAAGTTTTGCTGTGGGGGGAATGGTGCTGGATGAGGTTTTGAGGAAGACATTTATGGCTCCATCCCCAGAGGGCTGACACGCAGGCTCAGCATCTGCCAGCGTCGGATGGGGATGCAGGGAGAGCACGAGGGCTGCAGCAGCATTAGGAGCAGCCCTGGCCGAGGCAGCCGAGAAAGATGAAAAATTGCTGCTGTTACTTAAGTTACTTAAACAAATTTTAAATCTTTTCCATCAAGGGAGCAAAGAAGGGACTAAGGTTCCAGCAGCGGGAAGTTTTGGAGCAGAAGCAACCAGAAGTAGTGGTCATGGTTTGCCCCAAAATGAGACAGAACATTTTCCTGACTCCTGAGGGACGTGCATGGGGAACAGGTGAAAGGTGGCTGCATTGAAGTGACAAGAGGGTTTTGCTGTAGAGATGAGAACATACACTAAAATCTCCAGCACTAACTAACTGTAAGAGTAAATCAAACATTTCCCTCATTCCCCAAACAAAACCTCAGCAAATGCATTGGAAAAGGCAGATGAGCAAGTCGAGTTGGTCTTGGTTCTCAGCTCTCCAGGGAATTTCAGGTACTCCTTGTGGCTCATAACACGGCAATAACATGCATTTCTTAGATAGGACTACTTGAGAATTTTCTTCTTCTTTCTGTCTACATACAATTTTTTTTGATAGCAAGTTATATACATTCAGATGTCACCCTGTATAAAATCAGTTATATACTGGTTATGGTTATCATCATAATCAATTACTCTGCTTCCCTATAAAATACATTGTTATGGTCAATGTGAAGAAAATTTGTAGATGGCCAGTATTTAACAATTACTTGGTATGCATTCACTTATAATTGAATCTCAACAGAGATCATGATAAAGGCTGAAAGTTGTGAAGTGGGTTAGAAGGATTTCACAGTGGATGAAAATCATCAGCCATGCAATAATCTAATACAGCCAGACATAAGTATTATGTGTCCTTCTGTCTAGCTGTAGTATAAGTACTAAATGCCTCTTACATGGTGCAATGTCTAATATTAATTAATGTTTCTAGACTTTACATCAAATTCTGGGCTGAGAAGTATATCCCATAGGCATGTTTTCAGCTCCAATTGTAGCAGCAGTGATTCCTTGCTAAGCAAAATATAAACACATTTGTTGCAATGTAGCTTAATTTGGGGATTGGTTTGTTTGGGGTTTTTTGTTATTAAAACTTAGAGTAACTGACTAATTGTATTGTGACTACATCTAAAAAAACCCAGAAGATGAACTTTATAAAGTAGTAAATAGTTTGTCAGTTATGAATTGGTTTTCAAACTATGAAATTTTGACCAAATCAGGAAAAAAAATTGCACTTAACTATAGAACTGGTCGGGTTTTAACTGCTGATTAAAATCAAATATGTTTAAAATCTGTGTCCAGCTCTCCCCTCACTTTTTCCCTGCTAGCTCAAATGGTAGTCTGGGAAGAGAGATGAAATTTCTCTTCACCATCTGTTATCTGACATTTGAAAAAACTCATTGTTTGACCAGTAATGAGAGAATTAGCAGCATTTGGCCTATAAATCATTGCCCTCAGATTTACAAAGCTGGTACATTTTTAAAGGCAAACAGATAATGCCCCATGTGGAAATGGCTACAACCCCCAAGAAGCAGAGCCTCATCCCACTGTGTTAAAATACCAAACAGGTGGAGGAACCTTACAAGGCAATATGCATAGGAAAAAAATGGCTGAGAAATATAAGGTAAAAAACCCCAAGCTCAATAGGGCCACAGAAAGTGTTAATGACTCAAGGATTATCTTTTCCAAAACTACATGAAAAACACAACTATGAAGAAAGATATTCCCCTAACACAAACATCCAGTGAGGAAATAGCATATACCAACATGGGATTATCCCCCAAAAGATGAAATTGGAAAGGATTTCCCATCCTACTTACGTCAACCTCCTAAGGATCAACTTTAGACAAAATATCCCAAAGCTGACTTGACAACTTCACAGAATAAGGAAAAAATAAAAAGCAGACCCAGATGTTCCATTTACGGGCGACTTCATATTAATGAATCATATGCATTATATAAGCAAAGGACAGGGGAAGAGGACCATGTGAAGGTCACCAAAGGGCTGCTGCGGTGCTGGGCACTGGGAAAACGTGGAGTATGGGATGGCTTCAGCCTCCAAGAGTTCAGGCTGAGAGTAGAAGCTGGGTGGGGAACCACTACCTGGTGTGAATGTTGTGTTACTCCAGCGCTGGTTGTAAGGGTTTGTGGTGCTGTGGTACAACAGAACTCAATGGAGAGATGGATGGGCAGTGAAGACATATATACTCCTTTTTTTGGCAGAAAGAGAGATGGTAGATCTTGCTGACTGCAGCAGATTGTGCTTTCAACAAATGTAAACAGCATTTGGGTAAGAAAGCTGTGAATTTGTGCCTGTTTTTGCATTCTGTGTCATTTGCTCATAGGGGATGATTAAATACCTCAACACTGACACATCTGAAGGTCACACATATGAAAGCCTGTGAAGGTCCCCTCTAAACTCCCACTCTCCACACACCTAAGGCACGTATAGATGCATCCTGTGTCCTTGCCTGCTCTGCTGTGGGTGTACAAACATACCTCCTGGCACTACCAGATTAGCAGATCACCAATTGTCAGCACCTTTTAAAGAGACTTGCACAAGGAAGGAACACGGGGATTTCTGCGTGTGGAGGAGTGAAACGGGCACCTTGGCCATAAGAAGTGACTGTGTCTTTCTGTTACTGAACACGAGATACACTCTGTGCCCCACTGGAGTGAAAATGGAAGGTGTTTCTTCTCCAGATATCCATAGGGAACGTTCTGCCTTGGCTCTCCTCTTTCCATCCTTCCTATGGATTTTGTTTGCTTGCTGACGGGGGAAAAGAAATAGGTAAGAAAAGCCTAATTGAGGCAAGATTAATGCATTTCCTCTGAGAGTACGGGAAAGATTTATTCTCTCTCTCCCTTCCACAGATGTCTTGTTAGGGACTCAGCCTCATATATGTACCTTTATTCATTTACTTCCTTCTGGCCCTCTGGGAGAAGCCCCTCTCATGGAATTTACTGCCTTGGCCGCCTTGTTTCTGTCCATTTTAGTAGTAAGAAGTACTGAACGCCCATATATCTGTCTTATTCTCAGATGTGAGTGAAAGGGATTTATCTATACTGAAAGGTATGTACATTTGGCTTGGTGCAGGCAGGAGTTACCGTAAAGAAAACGTTGAAACCAGAGCCTCTGAGCTGGCAAGAAATGTGCAGCTTTGAAAGAGTGGGACCCAGCAGAGCTGCTGAAATAAAGCATCAGGTTCCAAAGGAATGGGCGACCTTGGGATCCTGCTCTGTGATTTTCTTTCTCTGAGCTGGCTCTCACCTTGGGCTGACAACAGACATTAGCAAGTGATGGAGGAAGGAAATACTTACTGTAAATACCTGTTTGGTGAAAGGCTGTGAGAGGAGATGAGGAGAGCAGAGGAGTCTGATTTAATTTGTGTATAATTGACTCTGGCAAGAGGAAGGGGCTCGGGCCGAGCCCTGCATACAGTGTGCTCTTGCTAACCTTGCCCTTGGGACTGGTATATCAGAGTGTCCTTCACGGCTCTTTGTGGAAGGAAGAGCTTTGAAGGTTGCTCCATGGCATCACTGCAATATTTTACCCAGAAAAGGAGTGTCTTTACCCATTGCCAGACTCAAAAACCTGCCATTGGCATTAATAAGCTCGAAACAGGCCCTGGGCCCTTTTCCCAGACAGCTGCATTTACGGAAATTGTCTATACTTTTCTGTATTCAAAATGTCATTTTCATTTTTACTTTTCAGCTGCTGTCCTTTGCTTTCCCATGTACAACCTGCCCTTGGCATTTCACGACTTCACATCTTGTCCAGCAGACAATTCCTGAAACAATGTGCTTTTGGGGAGCTGTGAGTAATACTCCTGGTCCTGCTTCCCAAGCTGGTCTGAAACTGCCATGGACAGCACAGGAAGCAAAGGTGCATTTTAAAAGCTCTCAGTGTTTCAGCTCTGCTTTCATGTTCACATCTTCATGCCCTTTTTTCTTTAAAGTGCAAGTTTTCACTTGTGTTTGCTGCTAGCACCTTTTCCTTCTTCTGTTCCATGGCTTAGCCTGTGCCTGGGAATGAAGGGAATGCTATTGAACAGAGCAAGGAGATGAAACCAGCAATATTTATCTTGCTTTGTTGTGACTTTCATTTCCTCCAGAGCCAGGCTGCTTTTTAACCTGCAGTTTTCTTGTTTTAGCCCAAGCTTGTGGGTTTGGGGGCATCCACTCAGAGTATTTTTATTAAGTCCTCAATTGTCACTTTCTTCAGTTTAATTCTTTTTTCTCACACACCTCATATTGCTTAAAATTGGTTTTGGCTTGTGAAACTGTCTCTTAAACACCAACTAAAATATACTGTTTTTCAGAGCTGGAAATGGCTTCTTGAGTTTGGGAACTCTTCTGTAATTTGTAGAAATCCCGAGGCTGTTTCAGTACTAGAGGCCTGAGGCTGCCAACAGACCACAGGTAGGTACTTACTCCTACTCTTAGTGCTCGAGGATGTTCTTGTTGAAGAAAGTACTGCTGAATTCCTCTTTGTGCTTCACTTTGTAGAGCTCTGTTCAAGACACTGAGTGTCCAGTTTGTTGTCATCATGATTGCCTATACTTTTTTATATTTGCTGATATTATTTCTCTTTTTCCCACTTGATTCTGGCTCCAAGCAATGATTTAACAGTTAATTTATAGAGAAAAAACCCAAACAAACCAACCCCCAAACTCCACCAGGTGCAAGTGCTGGTAGCTAAAATGGATTCATACTCACTAATAAAAAATTCCAGTTGTTTTTATTTATCCCCTGCTATAAATTTAAATTGCATCTCCCTTTTGCTAAGCAAGTCTTTGATATTTTGCCTGTCATCTTGACTGCTAAATGATTTTGCTCTCTCTTTCCTGGTTCAGCTTTTCCATTCTGTGCTGGTTTAAGGGTCTCCTTACCACTGTACCCTTGGCTCAACATGAGAACTATCCAACACGCCTTAAAGCTTTTTACACAGCCCATGGGGCATTTATGGCTTTTCCCTTTTCCTGTGGGACAGGGAGGAAAATGAGATGGTAATTGAGGAGTTACGATTGTTTTCAGCTCATGAATAATCAGTAGTATTTGAAAATCATTTCTCTGATCCATCTCCAGAATGAAAAAGGGGCATTTTTCCTCCCCATCTGAGAACAACGCAGAGAATTTAACTTAATCTTCCTAAACCATCCAGCCTCCCAAACTAATAGTCACAATCAGGCAGCTGGCAGGTCACAAACACCAGCCCTGGGGGGGTTGTGACTGTGAGTAAGCAATTTTACAGCAATTTTACTGCAAGACAGGTCACCAAGAGACATTTTAACCTCAGCAATTATTTTTCCCCATGTCAGTGACATCATGAAAGGAGCCAGAAATGTATTTCTTTGGACAGTTATAAGCAGAGATTGCTCTTGGACCTTGATATTTATGGGGTCCCAACCATCTTGGAGCAAGAGGTTATATGAGTCTCCAGAGCAAAGCTGCCAGAAGTTCGGAAAAGTTCCAAAATAGCAATAATCCATGATTTCATTGTGCATGGCTAATTGTTTTTCCTGAAAGCAAAGCTCATGTTTGGCAGGTTCCTTTGTAACAAGGAGATAGCAAAGGTTGTAAATCCCTGGACAGCAATTACTGCACAATCAGACTTGGTAACTCATATATATCTCCCCTGGAAAGGCATAATGTGCTGCTCAATTGATTTCCATCACTCCTTGTAAATGCAAAGAGAACATGGGTAAGAGGAAAAAGATTGATGAATCAAAAATCTGATTTACTGTATTCATGCCCCAGTCCAAACTTTCTCTCCTCTCATGGAGAGGGAGGGAGTCTCCTCCCTTGGACTAAATCCCCGTTGAGTCTTGGCTGTCTCTAGTTGGGTGTCTGAGTATCTAGTTTCCTTCATCACTTGGGAACAGCGATTTGGAGATAGGCTTGGCTTTGTCTTACTCAGATGATGGTTATATGGGGTTTGTGGTGCCAGAATTTATCAGAGTAGATGTAAATATGTTTTTATATTTTAAGCAGAAATAGAGAATGGCTAGTGAGATATCCCCCCAAACAATAATTCTAATGAGATTTAGACATGTAATTATAAATAATACGTAGAATTTGGCTTTACCATATTTAAGAAAGAGAAAATCCAGTCTGAACAGCTGCCAGGGGAGGGAACAGCCTGCTCTGAACAGCTCTGAACAGCCATCTGAGGATGACTGGGAAAAGGAAAACCTGTCTTCCGATCAGAGACTGAAACCAAGGGCTGAGAGAGGATGCAACTGCACTCTGAACACAGGAATGGCATTAACAGCATTTGGGGACGAGCGTAATGGCAATGAAAGGACAGCACTGGAGCAGAACAAATGGCTCCAAGCTGAAAATGGATATGCGTGGGCTGGCTGTTAAGCAAAGTTTTCTAGCTGATAATGTTGGACTGGCTTGGAGTGGAATTTGAATCTGATTAGTAGAGGGAGGAAGATGAGAGGGCAATCCCATCTGTACTGAAAAAGGCTGGTGTGGCCCAGAAGGGTCCTTCTGGTTCTGTACAGTCCATTCCTGCATGCCTGGAGCAAATACAAGGCCTGCAGGCAGGCTGGCCTGCAAAGCAGTCAGGTAAGAACAACTGGATAGAAAACCAAGTAGCTCATAAATTCCTTGCGGAGATTTCCTGTTGCCTCAAATGTTGTCATGCATGATGCAATTTCATACATTCCACCCATTCTGTTCTTATGGATCTGATTCAGAAGAACTGAACTAGCAAATATTCAGGCAAGCGTCTTTCTAAATTAATTAAAGATGGGAGAGTGAGCAAAACATTTTCTGTGACCCAGGATCTCCCCTGGGAGCCCTTCCATTCCCTATTGCCATCTTGCTAAATGCCCTCCTCAGTTTTAATGCTCACCAGGTAGTTTCAAGTCTGATAACCTCTCCAGAAGGCTTGCCAGGAAAGCTGGCCATTACTCCCAGGCAGGACTGAGCCCAGGCTGCCCTAAAACACCACCTCCTCAGTGATGAACTCACAACCTGCTGGCAGCATTGAAATCTCCTGGTCACAGCTACTGCAGCCAGAGAGATCAGTACATCACCGTGCCTGTCATTATGAAAACTGGGAAGTACTTCCACCTGGAATCTCCCTGGTTCCTGTTATTCCGTTCACTTAACATAACCTAAATTTTCAAGTTGATAAAGATTTCAGCTGACAGGCATTATTTATAAAGCCCATAACTTCAACTGTGGCGTTTGCTTATAAATAATTTGTATAAGAGCATATGCTTTCCTTTTGTAGAGACACAGGAGATAATTCCATTACTGGTGCTTCAGTTATTAAACATATTCATCCACCTTCAAAAAAACCAGTCTGAAAGGCAAAGCAGTTGTGATGTATTGGGAAAAGTACTGGGGACTGATGTTCAACCCTACCTGTTAAGAAGAACACACTATGGGAAAGTGTCTCAGCCAAAGGCCTCTCCCTCTTGTTATTATCATGTGTCTTTTTTACACCAGAAACTTGTAATGTTTGTATGAGCTTCCCAAAAAGGGCATAATTGGTAAAGCCAGTGCATTACTGGTACTTGATGGTTGGCATCTTTATTTCGCTTTGAAAAGAAATAAGTAAACCTTGAAAATCACTGCAGGGAGGGCAGAGAACTGCATAGAACTACTTTGCTTTAATCATCTAGAAAATACCTTTTCCTCAAATCAGAGGTTTCAAGGTCAAATAGCTCTTATTTTTCAGCTGAGATTTGGAAGGTGATGAAAGAAATGCTACAACTGCAGTCCCGTCTCCACATCCTGAAGTAAAGAAGAAATCTTACATCATGGATATACAACGCTCCTTCTGCAGATGATGGGTTTATGCATATATATATTTATACTTCCAGAGATGTGAAATACAAATGCAGATGGGGGCTGTATTTTAACACCAGGGAAGCAGCTTTCTGAACCCTTTGGCAGGGCTGTTGCCCTTAACACAAAGCTTTTATCTCTCTGAATCTCCCAGGGCAGATTAATCCTTCACTTGTAGGTTTGTCAGATGAAAAGCAGCTTGCGAGGTTTGATAGTTTTTTTAATTGTGGTTAATATACTATTGGAGCTGTTTACAAATCATACAAAGCCAGAGTAAGGACTTCCCAAAAAAGCAGGGACACCTTCCACTAGCCCAGGTTGCTCCAAGCCCTGTCCAACCTGGCCTTGGACATTTGCAGGGCTGGGGCAGCCACAGCTTCTGTGGGCATCCTGTGCCAGGGCCTGCCCACCCTCGCAGGGAGGGATTTCTTCCTGCACGGCATTTCCCTCTGCTGCTCCAAGAGACACGGACAGGGCTGGAGAGGTTTGACGCAGCCGGGTGTTTCTTATGCTCTTATGCTTGTTGGATCCTACAAATCCTTACTTACAAAGCAATCTTCTCTCGTGTAAGTAGCTTTGAGCACTCAGGCAATATATGATTCTTTATCTGGGAGTGTCAGAGCCGCGTTTTCTATGAAACAAAATGGGTCACAGTCATTTTTCTCCAAGTCTTTCACTCAACAGAGCTATACCAAAGGTGAGCTGGTTGGCTGGGTTTAAGGGGGAAGCCTCTTTGTCTCTGCCAAGTACTTTGCCAGCCATTCTTAAAGCCTATCGTACCCAGTTCTACACAGAAATGACACTCATTTTCTGAGCAAAATGGGAGAATAGCAGCCTAATTTAATGCAATCCTTGCAATGTCTCTTTTGAAGCTCAGACAGGATTCAGAGATGTTCAGCCTGTTCCAGTTCTGAATGGCTTACTGAGTTTTGAAAAAGTATTATTTAAATCTTACTTTGCTTTTAACTTAGTTTTCTTCCCCTTTTTACATGAAATTTGTCAAAATCAAGATGATAGCTTTTAAGGTATTTTCAAAAAGAAAACCTGATTGCTGTTTGCTACCTGGTCAGGTACATATCACATTTTTGCATTCTAGTTTTACATTTTACATTGATTATTAACTTTAAAGAGTTTATGGTAAGAGTTAAGTGAGAACATGAATAAGAGGAAGAAATGAGATGACAAACCAAAGAGAAAACATTGCTGGGTATTTACACTTATGGGCTCAATAAGCCTGTGAAACAATGTGCCTGTTCTTTTTGTGTTTTAACTAACCCATGTAGGTGACTCTGGAATTCTCTCCCCCTTTGTTTTCCTCCTTCTTTTCCCCAGGGAGGACACATATCTGTAGGTCAAGCACAGAGGTCTGAGGAACAGCTACATCAACAAGGAAGCAACACACAAACAGAAACCTGAATCAATATCCAGTCAAGCCCTTTAATTATGCAGCTCATTTTGTACTGATGTAAGTAGATCCTTAATTCTGAAGCAGCTTGTGCCTGGGGAAAAGGAGTGGAAGAGTCTGTGGTGTCCCTGCAGACAGCAGCTGGTGGGGAAGCATGATAGAGTGAAGAGATGGAGAGTGGGAGAGATGTAAAACCTTAGCCAGTCTGAAATTCAGTAGTGGAGGTACCAGGGAGAGCAGAATATGGACCTGAGCAAAAGACATTACTTTAGAAGCATATCTCTCTCTCCATATATATCTGGATTTGACCCATCTATATGTTGGATGAAAGATCTGGTATAAAAGGAAGTTCCTGTGATGAAGAGTGGAAGGTTTTCCTCAGGCCCCGCGAAATCTCTTCACTAATTCTTTATCTCCACATTGGAATTCAGGAACAGAGGGACATAAGATCAAACTAGCTCACATGCTGCAACCTTTAAAAATAGAAATCAGATCTGATCTCTCCTTTGGAAATAAAAGAAGTGTACAGAAAGTTACAGTAAGTTCTGGATCAGATTCTGTGGTCAGCAGCTCAAGTGGCTTGAAATGATCAAAACTCCAGTGGAGTCCTTTCAAAGGACAGCACAGATTCCTCTGGGTACGTGTCTGTGCTCGAGTGGTCACAGCATGACAAGCCTCCAGCCCAAAATAGCTGGAATGGAGAGCAACAGCAACCATCTTTGGGGTGAAACTCCAGTGGAACCACAGTAAAACATCACTGTCACTGGAGAATTAATGACACTGTGTCGGGCAACGCGAACATGAGAGATAACACCGAATTATAGCTACTGTTGCAAAGAAAGAGACTTCAAGGAGTCCCTGGCTCCAGACCACTTTGGTACGAGCGCTGTCTCTGTGCGAGATGCACGTATCTATGTACATACAGGTTTTTAGGAGCAGTCCACGGGGGCCGAACGACTGCTGGGAGTCGGGAAAAGCAAAGAGCATTGGAAGAGGCAGCAGCCTGGCAGCTAACAAACAGCACGGTACTGTGCATCTCATAAATCTCCGTGAAGTTCATTTATTCTCCTCTGAGAATGAATAATGTGAAGCCTCTCCTTGCCAGTTATTGTAGCACTACACAGAGCGGGTTGGATGTGGAGGCTGCTATTTATAGCAGCGAACGAGCTACTAATTGGGCAGTTATGTAATGGCTTTGTTATGAAACCTAGTTTGGGTTTGACACCTTCTGTTTGCTAAAAACAACAGTAACAACCCCAAACAAAGCCAGGGTTAGCAGTATGTGCCTTGAAATAAAGGCTGAATAATCACCAGTGTTTCAAAACCCGAACAGAATTAAATAGAGAGGGAAAAGATCAATTCGTTTCTCTGAATCCGAACAGAAGCGAGCTGGAAGTCAATCCACAGATCTGCTGTTCAAAGGGGTGCTTTAAAGTAACTAATACCTGCCCTGCAAATACCGGCAAAAAAAGAATTCCAAGCAGCCTGTTTCTGCGACTTGTGAAGTCTCAGAAAGTGCTTTTTTTCATTTGAAAAAATGGAGAGAGAAAGAAAGAAGGACCAGAAAATGTCTGTGTGAGACCCCCCGATGCAAATCCTGCGGTGGGATGAGGCTCGGATCTCTACCCCTGTAAAGAATAACAGACAGCCCAGGCAGTTTGACATTTTTTAAGTAACTTTAAAAAAAAAAGAGAGAGAAAGAGAAACAGATGGGGATGACATTTTGTTCCCTGCCATACAGAAGGAGAGAAAATTGCATTCCATTAGGAGAGAAGCTTTTATCCGGGGTGGCCCCTTGCGGTGACTGTTCGTGGGTATCTGGAAGGCTGGACATCACTGATGCAATGTACAGCACTGGGAGCTTCTCCTCCTGATGAAACCCAACTGCTGTCCTCCAGTTGTGAGGTTCTTTTCCTTTGGATGCATCAAACACAGCAGCACACGGCGCCTGGAAGAAGAAGAATCCCTACGGAGGTTTGTAGTTGTATGTGTATAATAATACATAAATATTATAAATATATACATTTCAGGAAACTGGCCACAGATACTACGCTCAGCCCTGCTGACTGTGTGTTATTTTCCACTCCTTGTCATTTTACATTGATGATAAACCCCCTGATTTATCCAGCACTGTATGTTAGGAAGGGTTTATTCTAATAAAGGAAAACTCAACTTCGTTCCTTCATTATTAAAACACCCAGAGGAGGCAGCCAAAGGGCTTACAGAGATTTGATGCACAGTGTCCCAGCACTACACTAATTACAGCCAGCATGCCTAAAAAGCTGTGATAATTTAGGGTTCAGCAAGTGTTGAAAGGAGTAAGACACCATAGAAACCAAGCTGGAAGTTGGGTGGTCCAAATGGCTTCCACATGCATCCTGTTAATTATCAGGATCTAGAATTGCTTACCCATTATGTGTGTGCACATATATATCAGTATGCAGAAATATGTAAATATATATACTATTCACTTCATTAGGGTATTTTGGAATTACCATGTGGCAAATAATAGAAGAACCTTCCCCTAAAATAAAATCTAGGCAAGCTTTCCTACTCCTACACATCAGATGAGAGGAGTTTTCTCTTAGATGCACATTTTCACTGCTAGGAGAGCCTGTCTGTGCTGTTACTGCTCTTCTGTAACCTCACTTGTGTGAGAAGGAAGAGGGATGGAGCAGCTCCTCTAAGCAATTATTTCATATTTCATTTGTAGTAGCTATTTCCTATTTCTGTTGTGGAGGTACCAACAGGTTCCAATGGGATACAAGATCTGTCACCCATTTCACTGTAGGAGAGAGTTCAAATTTCATTCACAGTCCAATGACTTCTTAATTCTCAATTACTCTATATTGGTATAAATTTATATTTTTACAATACTTCAGAAACGTTTAAAACACTTTTGCTGTGTCTAAATCTTTTAATTGCTGTTTAAATTTTAAATACCTTAAAAATATTGCAAATTGCCTTTAAAGAATGTTTAAATAATGGGAATTCTTTTCCTATGCCTGACACAATTTTTTTTCCTCTGGAATAGGGCTTTTTCCACCCTCTGCATTGCCTGCCTGCAGTGATAGTGCATCTGCTACAACGCTCTGTGTATCCTGCTGATCCTTGTTTTTCCCAGCATAAGGCAACCCAACCTTTCTCATTGGTGAGTGCATGTAATTAACGTGTGTCTATTGTCGACTAATACCTGTTAATTACCATTTCTTGCTGGATTTATATATATGTAATTTCATGTGTCCATCACATTTCAATTGATTTCTGGTAAATGGTTTTCTGATGGAGAAACTGAGCAGCTACTCCTCAATGGGATACCATCCAGGAAACACTATTTTTTGTTTTCCCTTGGATTTTACTGGGTCTTTTTTCATTTCTTTTGAATAAGTGGAAAGACCTCCCTGTAATTCTGAATCAAAAGGATTTCTAGATGGAAGTCAGGATGGGGAAAGGAGCTTCCTTATAGCAGCTGGTGTGAATGTTCACATATCCTAAGTGACTGTACACCGGCAGCCCTATGTACCATAAAATCAGGGAGAACCAGGGACAGGACAAGAGGAAACAGCCTCAAGGTGCACCAGGGGAGGTGTAGGTGGAATATTAGGAAAAACTCTATGTAAAGTGTTGTCCATCCCTGGCACAGCCGCCCAGGGAAGCAGTGGAGTCACCATCCCTGGAATGAATAAAAAGACATGCAAATGTGGTGATTAGGAACATGGTTTGGAAGTTGTCCATATCCTTGTTTCATTTTACTCTTACCATGAGCACTCCCTGCTGTCAGGGTGATGAAACCAGTCACTTCATTTCTCATCTACTTGGATTTAAAATCTCCACAGGTCTTACAACTCTGTTTTCCTCAAAACTCAGCTTCTTCCCAGTAAATTGTCTCCTGTGCACTGGTTCCTTCAGGATCTTTCCCTTTTCTGACCAAATCTTTTCTCTCTCTTCAGTTCAGTCTGCCCAAACTATTGCCATTAACATATTTCCCTTTTCTCGCCACTCTGAGCATGTTCCCCTACTTCTAAAACCTCAAGGCTGACTTAATTCCCCCAAGCCAGCTCTGGTTAACTCTATTACTCCTTGGCTCTGAGCTCCCTTCCTCCTGGAAAGCCTTTGCATCTCCAGTGCTGAGAATGCCTGTGTATGGGAAGCAGGGGATGGTGGTATTAATTTCCTTCCTCAACTTTTTTCATTGAAAAGATGCTCTGAATCTGAAACGTTGGGCAGATTAAATTACTTTGAGTCATCTCCCTTGTTTGTTTTTGGAAATGCCTGGAAATACTTCCCAAACAATCCCCAAAAGCATTGAGAATGAAGATTCAGCACAGTTATAATTGATCGCTGTGCCGGTGCCTCACCACCCTCAGAGGGAAGAATTCATTCACAGCTTGAAGTGTCTCTTTTTTAATAATATCTATCCTTCAAATCCCTGCCATGCAAGCCAGTGCCAAAAGGTCTTATTCTTGGAGTGTTACTGACTCTGCTAATTGCTTGTAAGAAGAACTGTGTAAATAATGGAATATTTTGTTTGCTAGGAGTGCATTAAAAATGACTCAGCTGGTATTAAAAATAACCAGGACAAGTGCATTAAAAGAAATCACTCTCTTCAAAAGCATTATTTGAAAGGAGCATTCTTAATTCTTAATTAAAAATACTTCAAATGAAAAATGTGATGAAAAATGTATTCTTTAAAATTCTGAGATGAAACTTGAATCCTGTTAGAGCATTCCTGTTTCCCTTCCAATGCTAACAAATGAGAACATCTCCACTTTTCTCAGCCTGTGTTTTTGTCCTTGTCCCATGCAGAAAGATTAAAAAAAATGGCATTAATCTTTCACCTCTTTCTCCCTGTGGTACTTCCAGAAGTAGGAGTTAAGTGGCCAGCAATGCCTCCCAGCCTGTCAGGAGTGATGCTTTTTTAGGCCAGAGAGAACCTTCGGTCTCCTGCATACCAAGAGTGTGACAGAATCACTGAGCTATCAAATCAGTTATTCTGCCAACATCTTTGTGGTTCATTGAGGAGGAAATTAATCCTCCCTAGGAGTGCTCCAGCAGCAGAGCAAGAGGCAGCACACACACTGCCCTCACCGGGCAGGAAGGTGCTTACCAGGAGTGTAAGGAATGGAGAAATAATTAATTTTCCTTGGGGAACCTTCATGGATCTACTCCACAATCCACCAGAGACCTGGGATGTCTGGGACTGGCGCCAGTTTCTGGAGCTGGGGCTGGGCAGAAGGTGTGGGTCAGGGAGCTCATCCAGCAGGAGACACCAGGACAGGCCTTGGGCCACCATCATCTCCAGGAAGGGATACAGTGAGTCTCTGGCACTTTATTTAGCAAAGTCCAACAGCTCCAGTGAGAAAAGAGAGATACAACACGTGGTACAACAGAGAACTCCGTACTGACCTGGCATCTGGTGCCTCCAGTTCAAACTGTTACAGTGAATTGCAATCCCATGTATTTTCTGTGTGATTGCTCACAGCTGACCCTTCTCTTTCTATCGTGTTCTTACATCTTTCCCGGTTCCCACATACCTGTTTGACGTTTTCATTGCTTTACTGAGGTGATGTCCCTGTAACTCTCCAGTGTTTTCCACCAGTTGCCTGAGGCAGTAAGTGCTTTGCCACAAGAATATGTGCAGCCTTGGGAAGGACCAAAAATTGCTGCTCAAGACCATCTGGTCATAAAGCAAGTATTTATCTAAACCCCAGATCACTCAGGTTTTCAGGGCATTTTTTTGCCTAGACCTCTGCTATAAATGGCTGTTGCATTTGTTCAGGAACTAAACATACAATATTCCTAGCAGCCCTCATAATGAGCAATCTACACAAATGACCTTTTGAAAGCTCTCTGACTCCTTCAAAACATAAGTAACTTGAAAATCTGTATTTGCAAGGTCAGAAATAAAATGAAAACCTCAGTTTTGGCTGTCTGAAAATAAAGCCATGCAAAGCAAAGACCTGGCTGAAAAGCAAACTCTTGAAATAAATACAATTTCCTTTACCACAAGAAATGTTTCAGCATAGAGTCGAATTTATAATTCATTCCACTGAGCTGTAACTATTTGCTAAACTGCAGGAACTTTAGGGGAACAGCTCTTCAGTTTCTTACAGGCCTGAATTGCCTTCTTGAAAACCCAGAGAAGAGAAAGGTGCTCTGAGATGGCTTTTAAGCATTTTTTTTTTGGTTCATTATTGAGATCTGACTTTCTTCAACCACAGATTAATTGTTTCTGTGGCCTTAATAGAAACGTGAAGCTCTAACCAGCTTTTAGGGGTTCACCTTGCAGGCCAGATCCTTGGCTTCCCTCCTGCCTGCTTTGGTCTGCTCAGGAAGAATTTGGGGAATGTATGGAGAACTTAAACGGCCCCCACAAATTAAGGTTTTCTTTTCAGAGTGAACTACACTTAAGAGATGATTGTTGTAAAGAGAAAAAACCCTCTGAACTCAAGTGTTTCCAAACTATTCATCACTTCCTTAGTATCTCTCCTTATGGAAATCAAGTCCTATGATACTGATATTGTAAACAGTTATTTTCTTTTCTTAGCTCCTGTGATGAAATTCACACTTCATATTTCTGTAGGAACTCCTTGTCCCCTTCTTGGATTTTTTTTTCCAGATTGGGAAATGAAGAGAAAAAAAGGAATTGTCTTTCACTTTTTTTTTTTTTTTAAATCTTGTATTTGATCACTTTTCCTTATAATGTCTTTTTAAAAACGATGAAAATATCGAGAAGAAAAGAAAGTGAAATGAAATGGACTTTAATAATTTCTTAGGAACACTTTTTTATTAAGTAATAACTGTATGGCACGGTAGCAGCAGATATTTTGGGCAAATGTTTGTTGTCAGAATATACTATTAGGGGAAAAATGACAGGCCAGGGGAATTTGCTTAGTTTTTTCATGTCTCGTATCTGGCAGGTAAGTCCCCAAAGATGCAGTCATCAACCCACCTTGGGGTTTCAGCACTGCTGATTGTGTTGTTTATGCAGATTATATACAAAACTATGCACACCTGGCATGTTATGCTTTTGTTAGAGGGGACTCAGATACATGCTCGTGTTCTGAATGCTTTCTAAAGCACATTCCCTTCACGGATGTGGGAATAGAGCCATTCTTACTGGAATAAATTGAAACATCCTCCAGTCTCTCTGCACTGACACTGCTGCACAGAGCGGTTCCCCGGAGAGGAACGCGTGGAGTAAATGCTTTGTACTTGCTCACGAGTTCCAAAGGCTCCCTTTGCTGCCACCTTTATGCCGTGAATTCAGTGTATTGTGGAGGCGCCTCTGCCTCACCCAAGGGAAAGCTACCCCCAGCATTCCTGCTGTACCTTCACGTTCCCGTCGTGAGGAGTTGACAGGTTTTAACTCTTCCTTCAGGATCACAGCTCTGGATCCCTATTCTAGGAGCTCCAGAGATTTAGTGTAAGGGAAGCCTTTGCGGATGTATTTTGTCTTTGTCTTCTCACGCATCGAAATAAGGGTGGAGACGCTTTAGGCTGCTTTTTGTTGTGGAGCTCCAGTTGTACCCGAGCTCTAATCGACCAAAATGCTGTGCAGGTGTTAATTTAACTCTTTAAGTGTCTCACCACCACTGAGCTTATCAGAAAGGAACACAAGTAATTGAAGTCTATCAGGACTAAAAGCACTTCAGGTGGGCTGATAACCCCCCCATCCTGTGTTCAAGCGGTCACAGCCCCAAGGCTGCCAGAGCTCCAGGAGCGTTCGGACAACGCTGGCAGGCACGAGGTGGGGTTTTGGGGGCTCTCCTGGGCAGGGCCAGGAGCTGGACCGGATGGTCCTTGTGGATTCATTCTGTGATTCCCCGCGGGCTTTGGGGGTGCGGGGTGTGCGGTTTGTGTGTTTGTAACAGCGGAGCACGCCCCGATTTTGGGGCACCGACCGGCCCGAGGGGAGCGGACCGGGACAGAGTGTTGGCTGTGGCACTCTCGGCGCTCCGTGCCCGTGTCCTGGCGGTGCCCTGGGCAGTCCCGCGGGTCATTCCACGGGATGCGGTGTGCGGGACACGGGGACGGGGGGACACGGGGACAGCCGCCACCCGGCGCACGCGCCGTGTGCGTGTGTGTGTGTGTCCCCCACGCCCCCGCCTTCCCGGGGCCGCTCTGACGTCACGAGACTCCCGTGGGCTGTGTATATATAAATATATATTTATATTTATATATAGATGTGTGTGTGTGTCCCGCACCCCGGCGGGGTGTGACGTCACGGCCCGCCCGGGGTGTGTGTGTCCCCCCTTCCCGCGCCGTGACGTCACTCCCCCTCCCCGCGCGCCCCCGCGCACCCCCCCCCCCAATTCCCCTCAGGCGGTGTGAGGGGCGCGCACGTGCACGCGCGCCCCTCACA